>PISX010024890.1:7150-27143 GCA_004024625.1 Mellivora capensis | reverse complement strand
CAAGAGATCACAGAGCATTTAATCCTCACGTCTCCTTACTTCGTCTCGCCAGCTCTGTGACAGTTGCTCGGACTTTGCTGCGTTCATGGCCAGGGTACTGTTGAGGAGTCCCGGGCAGGTACTTGTAGAATGCCTCTCCGTTTGGGTCGGCCTGAAGGTTGCTCATGCTTAGCCCGGGGTTGTGGACCTTGGGAAAGCATACCGCAGACAGCGGCGGAGCGCCTGTCTCATAGCGCCATTTCAGGGACATGTGACACCCACAGCCTCCCTGACTGTGTCCACCTTGATCGACTGGTTAGGGTGGTGTTTGCCGGTTTGCCCACTGGGGAGTCAGTGTCTCCCCTTTCCACGCTCTGCTCTTTCGGAGAGAGTCAGTCCAGCTGGGCTGCATCTATTAATATCTGATGACCGATATTTAATAATCATGGAACTTTTCCCAGGATACACGTGGGATTCTGTGTGGTAGCAGTGGGCTGGCGAGGGGTAGCCCCCGCCCCTTAGACAGGGACCCCGTTCTTCATCACCCACAGGCTCACTCAGCCCTCTTCCCTCCTCTCAGCTACCTGCCTGCCCCCGGAGGGCGCCTGAGTTTGAGACCCCTGCCCCAGGGCGCCTTCCTTAGCAGACCTGCCCCCACCTGATCAGATAGAAGTTTCCGTTGACATAAGGGCTTCAGCCTTGTGCATCTTTTTCCCATAAGTCCTATAAGTCCCAACATTTTGCACCTGAAATTTGATCAAAAATTTACCTTTAAAAATAATGGTTATGCCTCTTGGGGTCACAGGAAGAGAAATAGTTTAGTGAGTTATATTCAGTAGTTATCATCATACAGCTCTCGAGGGCTGGCATGAAAAATAGTTGCTTCCCGGGTAAAGGTCTCCTTCTGTGTCCCCAGGGTCCTTTAGCCATAGGATTCACTGGAAATTTCCAGAGTTCAGGGGCAAAGAGCATATTATGGAGAAAACTCAGCCTCACCACTGAGATGATTCTCCTTGCAAATGCACTGGCTTCTCAGCTCTGTCCTTTAAGATGAGAGAGTTTCGTGGGAGGCAGGAAACCTGTGGGCCCTGGAGGAGATTTCAGTTCTCAGAGCTGTGCGGTGGGAGATGCTTTGTGCTGCATCTGTGAGTGCACAGCTTAGGGAAGGGCACGTTGGGTGTCAGTTATCTGAGCCAAATGGACTGAGGACCCCAGAAACCCTTGCCCCCCGCATCGTGGGGTGGAGCGGACACGAAGCCGAGCCTGTTCCCACCCGTGTGTGGATGTGCTCACTCGTCACAGCAGTGGACGTGCTCCCAGCAAGAGCCTGAGGCCACCATTTATGAATAAGGACCAACTGACTGACCCTTCCTTGTTTTCTAGGAGGGGCTGTCGGGGGCCTCTTAGGGGCATGGATGACAAGCGGGCAGTTCAAGCCGATTCCTCAGATCATAATGGAGCTGCCGCCCAGTGAGCAGCAAAAGCTCTTTAATGAAGCCTCTGCCATCCTCAGGCACCTGGACTGGACGGACGCTGTGCAGCTGACCACACTGGTCATGGGCAGCGAGGCCCTGAAGCAGCAGCTGCTGGCCATGCTGGTGAACTACGTCACCAAGGAGCTCCGGGCCGAAGTTCAGTATGATGACTAGGTCGTTCCTCCTGGAAGTGGGGGTCTCATTTAGATGATTCCTGGGCCTCCCAGGCGGGGACGGGGAGTTGGGGGAGCCCCACACCATCAGTGTATTACCTAAATGGAGTGAAACCTGCTGGAGAAGCTCCTGTTGTGCTGTATCATGTTCTGGAAATTATTTATGAAGACACTGGATTTTGGGTCGTGTGCACTAATCATGCATAGTGACACCCGTTTTGCTTGGAGGCTGGTGAAAAGTGAAGCTGTGCCTGCTGCAGACATGGGTGACAGCTTCCTGAATCCACTGTCACTCATACGGGAGCACAGCAGGAGGCCTGTGTGTTCCCTCTCCTCACCTGTGAAGATGAGCCCTGTCTGAAGCACCTTTTACAGGACTGGTTCCTCCCCTGGGGCTCAGGGCCAAGAGCTGCCCCATGCTGGAATCATGTTTACCTCATGGTCCCCTCCCTGACCAGTGACTGAGTGGCCCCATGGAGGGGCAGTTCCCTGTGGAGCGAAGCCAAAAATATCCAGGCACCCAGCCCTTCTCTACCCAGCACACCTGGGCCCTCACCGTCCCAGGGGCTTCGTCTCCCCATCGGACAAGTCGTGGTAGTTCTTGAATTTTGCTTTTAAAATTAAATACTTCCAGCAAAGAAAATGACTCTTTCTGATGTGGTAGGATCTAAGCAATGTGACCTCCCTGAATTTCCCCTAATACTGTATTCCCTTGGCTTTCAGAACCCTAACTTGACTAGGTGTCATCAAATTGCAATAAATGTTTTCTGAACAGGACCTTTCTCACATATTTTGTGTCAAAGCATCTCTCACGCCCAGGGTCATACATGCAGCATACAAGGGAAGGTTTGGGATTTGTGGCTTTAAAGAATGACAGAAGCCCCCCAAGACCAGTGCTGAGCCCTGGCCAGCTTTCCTGCTTTGGCCCTTCTGTGCTGCCAGTGTGCGCACAGGCTCGAGCCACCCCAGGGCCCCAGGCCCCAGGGCAGGACAGCGACTTAGGGCTCTCTCTGATGGGAAACAGCACAGGCCTCCCTGGAGTATGGAAGGGGGCTCCCGCGGAGGAGACTTGGTGTTCTGACACCTCTGTGTGTAGAGAAAACTTGAGGGTGAATGAGAATGCACCTGATTAAAGCCAGGGAGGCACTTCGGCAGACATCAGGGCAGGACCTCTGAACTAGGACCTCCTGTCCCCTGGGTCTGGGAGAGTTGGGCCCAACACATGAGCAATGAATGGGTGAGGCTTTCCCCAACACCCCATTCACCTTTCTTGAGACTCACGGACACTGGGTCCTACTTGGGAGGTCCTGCCCTGATGTCCGCTTGAAGTCCTTCCCCTGGCCAGCCTACCTTTATTCCTGGGGAAAAACTTGACCCAACTCCTGAGGAGTTTCGGGTCAGATGGAGCAGGCCTTGCTGAGTGAAGTCTTACACTCACTACTACTCTGATAGTCTTTTGGAGAGATTCCTCCAAGTGAAAGTGCTGGATTAAAAAGTATGTGATATTTTTTAAGGTGGTTTTATTCAGTCAAAATTCATTCTAGATAGTGAGTGAATAACTTGCTCTCCTGACACAGGGTTTGGGGGTACACATCTCACTGTGTCCTCAACAAGAAATAGGATGATAGTGTCTTAAACCTTTATTGATTTGGTGGGTAACTCCCACCATCTTGGTTTGATTAGTTTTTCTTTGCTAGTGGGGGTGATGAGGCCAGGGTTGCCTGCTGGTGACCATCTTCCCAGGTGGGGTTGAAGCCCTCTGGGCCCCTGTGGCTGATTCCCAGCAGAGGGTGAGGGGGCTCCGGCTCGAGCAGAGGGCTGGCCCCTGTTGCTGGCAGGGCAATGGCAGCAAGGTAGGCAGGAAACAGCAGGGGGCTGCCAGCAGGGCAAGGAGGCAGCTGAGGAGGAAGCCTTGGTGGGGGGACCCAATAATTATAAAAAGAAACCATCTGTTCTGGGCCAGTTATTAACCTGCTTTGGGTGTTGACATGACAGTGATGAGCAAGATTTTTCACAGGCAGATGGTATATTTTTATCTAGAATGAACTTTTTTATTTTTCTGTTTTTTGAGATGTCTAGCTTGGAAGTAAACATGGCTGGGGTGTGTTGCAATGCGGGGGTGGGGGTGGGGCTCCAGGTTTGGAAGGAAGTGGTCCTCTCCTCATTAATTATTGAGAGGTGCCATCTAGTGGGCAAGTAGGGGCATCCTCTCTCTTTTCCCTCCCTGCCTTCCTGGGTCACCCGCCAGGCCAGCATGTGGCTCCACAAGGAGACCTTTTATGAGTTTCCCTGGGGAGGGGGCTGAGGTCTTCCTGAGGTTTTAATAAGCCATGAACAGAACATCAGCCACATCTCCTGCAAACTTTCTTGCAGATAAACCTGAATGTGTGTAATTCTGAACAATCAACATATGGCAACTAAGAAATGCCAGGAACTCGTCTACATCACACAGGGAAGGGGACTGTCTGATGCATTCTCAGTTTGGTGGAGGAGATAAATGACTTTATTAGCCGGAGGAGGCTTCTTGGACAACTGTGATAACAGTGGGTCAGAAGGTGAAGCTGGGGTCTGGCCAGCTGACTTGCAGCCTCGGGGAGGCTGTGGGGACCTCAAGTGCTGGCGCGCAGAGGGAGCAGAAAAGGGTTTCTCTAGACTATCAAGATGGTGGCTGTTTCTTAAATTTGTGTAAATTTTAAGGGAAGGACTTTACTCATTCTCATCTGCAATTAAGAAAATGCCAGGATAATAGCCAGGCAGTGTCTGTTATGTAACAATCAATTGGTAAAAATAAAAACAAATGCTCAATCCCAGAACTGGCAAGGCCAGAGGAAGTCACCACACGGGGCGCAGGTGCACACCCCACGGGGCTGGAGGACGTACCTGGTGATGCCTTCCGCTGGGAGGGTGACTTGAAGAAAAGAAGTCACAGCAACCATAAAACTGTATATACCTTCCAGCCAACATATTTCACTTCAGGGGAAACATTCCAATAAAATAATTCAAGTGGAAAGAAGATAGATATAGTCATAGTGCTGCTGTTTACGGCAGCGGGAGAGAAGGGAGCCAGCCCAGGGCTGAGCAACGGGGACAGAGTCAAGCTGCCTTTGTGCAGTACCATGGACGATTTTAATAAGTAGTAAGCGGGGATGAGTGTATGAAGTTCAGTAACACTGCTCCGCACACATTATTTACCTTACAGCACTCACGTACAGCATGTATGTGCATTTGAGTGGGGAATAAAGAGAAAGACCAATTGTAACAGGTGCTGGGGACCTACTGGCTTCCCAGACAATGAGACCATGGCTCAGAGGAAGCAGAGGAAGCTAAGATTCTCCAGGTGTGGCATCTTGTGCCTGGGGCGACTCCAGTGTTGGAAAATGGGTGTTACTTTCCTGTCCCTAAACCAAACAAGAACCAGCCTGGTCCCCAGCTCCCCAGGGCTGCCTACCAGGGACTGTCCAAGGCCACCTGCACTGGGCTCCAGCTGTGTCCCCACAAGGCTGTGTCCTCACGAGCCTGCCCTGGGGGCCGTAGCTCCTCGGAGACAAGGCCCCGCTGTAACATGCACTTGTAAGGCTCATCCCCGGGTGACAGCACAGGTGCCCATGGACTGAGGCAGGAGGACCTGCCATGCTGGGGCCGTTTTCAGTGTGGGGTCCTCTCTCTAGCATCTCTCCAACAGAATCTCATACAAGCCACAAATGTGAGCCACATATATAATTTTAGATTTTCTAGTAACCGCATTTTTAAAACTAAGAATAAACAGATGAAATTCATTTAATAATTTAACCCAATATCCCAAGATATTATCATTTCAACATGTAATTGATATAAATGATTATTGAGATCTTTTCCTTTTTAAAAAATATTAAGCCTTTGGAACCTGGTGTGTGTGTTTTGCACTTGCAGCACATCTCCATTCTGACTACCGACGTGTCAATCCACGTGTGGCCTGTGGCTGCCATATCAGGTCTGACAACTCTGTAAGATACATGATAGAAAGTGTAAAGATGAAAGATTTTTCATGTTGGTTGCCAGTGATGTGGACATCTCCCTGTAAGGGCTGGGTACCTCTTTCTGTCCTTTCTCTGTCGTGAAGTTCAGCATCTGGGCTTCTCGGAGGTCAAGAGCAGCTTGGATGGTGTTGTGGACTGAACTGTGTGCGCCCCAAATTAATGTGTTGAATGTGGGGTCTTTGGGAAGTGATGAGGGTCGATGAGGTCATGGTGGGGACCTCCAAGAAGGGATTAGAGCCCTTATGAGAAGAGACACCAGAGACCTCACTCATTATCGCTCTGCCTTGTGAGGACACAGTGGGAGGACAGCTGTCTGCAAGCAAGGGCTCCCATCAGAATCCAACCATGCTGGCAACCTCTTCTGGGGCTCCCAGCCTCCAGACTGGGAGCAGTAAGTGTCCATTGTTAAGTACAAGTCCATTGTTAGTTAAGTACCCAGTCTTTGGTATTTGTTGTGGCAGCCCAAGCCCACTGAGACAGATGGGGTATTGGGGGAGTTGAGGACTACTGGTGACTCCCTCCCCACTCTATCTGATTTGGGGGCGATGGCATAGTCTTCCTGTGTTGAGAGGATAGGCTGGCCTCTGCATGACTAAAGATCTCCTCCTTGGAATGACCCTACCATTGTCAGGAGAGAGCTGCTTCCTGCAGCCACTAAGAAACCAGCTTTCTCCCTACATCCCAGCACAGAGAGCCCTCAGAGGCCTTGGATCCCTCCACTCTCTCCCGCTGCACCTGTTTCAGTTCATCATCGCTAAGCTCAGAGGGGGCGGCAATGTTGCTGGCAAGTATCCTGCGTTTTCCCAGCCTACTTCCACTCCCACTAACCTCTTCCTCCAGCTCCCAACCCTCGTCCTCTGCTTCTCTGCAGTGCTGACTTGGTGCCTGTGTCACTGCGGAAAGGAGAGAAAGTTCACTGCTGACATCAGTGCCCATCTCTCCTCCGAGTACTACACACTGATCTTGATCTTGATGATGCCAGCCCCTCCACTGGGCAGCCCTCTCCCTCTGGAGGCCGCTGCTCCAGTCATTCTCCTCCTTCCCCTTCATCACCCCCAGATCTGTGCAGGGTGTGGCCCAGCAGCACGCACACCTGGGTTATTTCTCCCACAGTAAAAAACAAGAGGGGCGCCTGGGTGGCTCAGTCGGTTAAGTGGCTGCCTTCAGCTCAGGTCATGATCCCAGGGTTCTGGGATTGAGCCCCACATTGGGCTCCCTGCTCAGCAGAAAGCCTGCTTGTCCCTCTACCTCTGCCTGTGGCTCTGTCTACTTGTGTTCTCTCTCTATCTCTCTGTCAAATAAATAAAGTCTTTAAAAGAAAAAACAAGAAATATTTCAACGAGTTATCAGGATAATTCCGCAGGGAGTAATTGTCTTTTCAACAGATGGTTCTGGGACAAGGTGTATAACCACATGGAAAAAAGTGAAGTTGCACAACCCCCTATGTTATACCATATAAAAAATTAACTCAAAATAGATAGTTTCTTAGATGAAAACATGGGATAACTCTTTATGAACTTGTATGAAATAATGGTTTCCTAGGTATGACACAAAAACACAAATGACCAAAAAATTTGACAAATGGGACTACATCAAGATTAAAAACTTGTGCTTCACAACCAAGAAAGTGAAACACACACACACACACACACACACACACACACACACTCGATGGGAAAAAAGAGTCATGTATCTGATGAGGGACTAGTATCTAGACTATATAAAGAACTCTCACAGTAAAGAGATACACAATCCAATTTAAAAATGGTCAAAGGAATCCCATAGATATTTCTCCAAAAATGATATTCAGATGGCCAATAAGCACACAAGAAGGTGCTCAACATCATAATCATCAAAACTACAGGGTGGTGCTGCTTCTCCCCCACACTGATGGCTAAATACAAAAGAAAGTGATAAGTGTTGGTGAGGTTGGGAAGAAATTGGAACTTTTATATGTTGTTGTTGGGTACGTAAAATGGTGCAGTCACTTTGGAAATCAATTCAGCAGTTCCTCAAAATATTAAACATAGAGTTACCATATGCCCCAGCAAGTCCAGTCCTAGGTGCATGCTCCAGAGAACTGAAAACATGTCTGCACAAAACCTTGTATATGAACATCCATTAGCAGCATTTTTTGTAACAGCTAAAAGGTGTTCACAATCTAGGTGCCCATTATCTGAAGAATGGATAAACAGGATGTGGTTTATACGCTGTATATAATATGCAACTGGATATTAGTCAGAAATAAAAAGGAATTTATATACGGATACATGGTACAACATGGACAAACTTGGAGAGATGCTAAGTGGAAGAAGCCGGTCACAAAAGACCACACAGTAAAGGCCTGCACTTGTATGAAATGTCAGAACAGGCAAATCCATAGAGACTGAAGGCAGATGGTGGTGGTCAGGGGCTAGGGAAGGGGAGAATGGGCAGTGAGCTCTCATGGACGTGGGGTTTCTCTCTGGGGTGGTGAAAATCCCCTGGAATTAGAGAGTGGGATGGGTGCACAATTGTGCAAATACACTAGCAATCACAGAATGGCAAACTTTAAAGGGTGGGTGGATTTTATGGGATGTGAATTATATTCCAGTAAAGTTGTTTAAAAAGCAACTTTTCCATCTCTAGCCACTGCTCCATTTCTCTCTCGTCCTTTGCAGTGAAATTCCTCAAATGACTTCACCAGTTTGGCTCCTGTTCTCTGGGTGCTTTCCAGTAGTCCCCTGCTTCCACCACCCCACTAAATGGTCTCTGATCATGGTGGCCACCTTGTAGGCAACACTGCACATGAAATCCTATTACTGAACACAGGTTGGTTCTCAGTCCTCCTGCCCCCGACTGCCCCCTAGGCAGTCTCTGGCAGGCTACTCCCTTATGCCCACCTCTGCAACACTGTCCCAGCCCTCCTCCCCCTGGCCGGCTGCTCCTCCTTCACCTCTGCTGCCCGCATGTCCATTCTCTCCAGTGGGGCTCTAGTCCCTCAGCCCAGGTTCCCCCTGGCTCTAGTCCCTCCTGCACAATCATCCACTCAGTCTCCAACTTTATACTTGGAAACAGCTCCTGCTACCCACAGTCCCCACAACAAACCAGGCCCTGCTTCATCTCCCTGTCCTCTCACTCATCTCTGGCTGCTCTCCTTCTCTCTAGCTTTGCAAGACACACTGGCCTCTCCCAGCTCCATCACCAGGCTGGGGACATTCCCACCCCAGGGCATTTGCACTTGTTGCTTTCTCTGTCTTGGGTATTCTTCTCCCAGATATCCGCTTCACTTCCTTCAGGTCTTGACTCAAGTTCACATTTTCAGTGACAACTTGCCTGGCCACTCGATCTGAGATTATAACCACCCAGCACCCACTCTCCCCCTCTCTGCATTGTTGTTATCTATAGACTCAGTCCTTGTAACGTACTCCATTATATACTTATTCCCGCCCACCCCCACGGAGAGGACCTACATCAAGAAGAAGAGTGTTTAGGGACGCCTCGGTGGCTCAGTTGGTTAAGCGGCTGCCTTTGGCTCAGGTCATGATCCCAGCGTCCTGGGATCGAGTCCTGCATCGGGCTCCTTGCTCAGCAGGGAGCCTGCTTCTCCCTCTGCCTCTGCCTGCCACTCTGTCTGCCTGTGCTCGCTCTCTCTCTCTCCCTCTCTCTCTGACAAATAAATAAATAAAATCTTAAAAAAAAAAAAGAAGAAGAGTGTTTAGATCACCTTTTCAGAAAGCAAATGGATAAAGGCACATCGAGGGAGCAGAGCTAACGAGGGGCAGGCGAGAGCATTTCCACAGTGCGCCCCTCTGGATTGGACAGCTTCCTCCTGCTGGGAAAGACCCCACAGACGTGAGAGAGTGTACCACCCATTCAGTTGTGTTTGTGGTCTGTCTCTCTTCACTAGTGCAAGCTCCATGAGGGGAGGGATTTTTGTCTGTTCACTTCACAGCCGTGGCCCCAGTGCTGTAGGTGCTCAGTAAACTCTTGTGGAAGGAGGGAAGAAAAAAAAAGGTGGCAGACACATTTTCTCGGGTTTCACTTTCCATCTCACCTGCATGCGGGGCGGGCCGAACATGCGGGGCGGGTGTATCCCCGGCCAGCCCAGTGAGGGGAGCTCTGAAGTCAGCTGCTGTCTGAGCCCTCGTTCCAAGTGACCCTCCAGGGTCACTGCAGTGAGAGCGCCCCTCAGTGCCTGGTGCTGCTGAGGACGGGGAGCACCTGCAGCCTCCTTGGCTGAGGGGGTGCAACCTGGTCTAACTCCTGCAGGGAGCTCTCGGGCAGCATCTGCTAAAGCCACATGTACCTGTGTCCCATGGGCCCAGCAGTGCCAGCCCTGTCATGCACCTGACGGAAGGGAGAGCTTCGTCCACTGAAGACATCCCTGGGAATGGTCACAGCGGCTTTATTCATGCCAAACCCCAGCTGGAAACAACGCAAATCCATGTCCCCGGGAGAGCGGATACACAGTTGTGCAGGGCTCACTCAACAGAATATTCCACCACTGGAAAAACACCAAGTACAGATGCTCACACCGACATGGGGGAGTCTTACACACGAATTTGAACAAAGAAGTTTGAACCAAAAAAATGCATACGTCATATTCTATTTATACCTAGTTAAAAAACAACAACAACAAGGGAAAACTTCAGTGAACACTGGTCACCCTTGGAGGCAGGAGCCCTGGGGAGCACCCGAGGGAGCCATCTCTCAGGAGGAGGTGCTCATACGCATGCACACTTCCATGCACGCCCATGTGTGTGTGTGTGCACGCGCGCAAAGTCTCACTGAGCTTAAGTTTCACTAACTTCAGATTTGCGCACTTTACTAGGTATAGGTTAGAACTCCATGAAAAAAAAAAAACCCTCAAAGTCCCAGGGGGTGCTCCAGATGGCTGACTGCCCCCACTTATGAACTATGTGTCCCCCATGCTAATTTGCTCTTCATACTGCTCTGAAGACTTACTGATTCTCCTAACTGCTTACTCCTTGACCTTTGGAGAGCAGATCAATGTGCAAAGACCTTGGATGGAACAGTGGAGGACCTGGGTACTCTCAGGAAGCCCCTCTTTGCGGAGCTCAGCGTTTCTGCATCATTGTTGTCCTAACTTGACAAGGACTGGACGGGCTTTGTTTCCCCAAATCAGGTTTGCATCTGAATTATGTTTGTTCCTCAGAGTTTTGACTCATGTGATAATCAGCTTGTGCCTGAGTGAGATGTTGCATTGTTCCTGACTTGAATAAAGGAAGCAATCACTGTGTCCATTGCGCTTTTGAATGTTCTGTTTTCATATCTTGGAGCTGTTCATCATTGGGTGGGTATCTCCCTAATTGAATTGAATTCTGCACAGTGTCTTTGCGACAGCCTCATTCTGGGATGAATATAGGGCCCCTGAGCCCTTTCCTGGGACCCTCCGGAAAGCCCCTGTGGCCCCCTGCCACATGATTCAGGACCGCTCCTCTCTGCACAGGTGAGAGAAGCGGATGTGGACCCTCACAGCTTTCAGTACCTCTGCTCAGTCCTACCGGCCGTGCTGGTTGTTCTGACCGGGATCCTGGCTCATTTCCAGAGCCAGGATATGGACGGCTCAGTGGCACTGAAGCCAGTGGCCAAAGCAAGGAAGAGGCTCCCCCAGGGGTGTGGGAGGAACAGTCCTGTGCTTGCCTTTATTCCCAGTCACAACGCTCTGCCACCACATGTTGGGGGCTCCCCACACCAAGCGATTCTCTACAACACCAGCTCGGTGTCCTACAGTTTGGTTTGGTCCTGACACTCTCTCCCCGACATCAGTGCAGATGCCACAGACCAGACTGCCCCCTCTTTGGATGGCAAGCACAAGTCCTGGGGTGTCACCTGTCCTTCTCACTGACCTTGATCCCCTCCTTGGGTTTGATGATTTGCTGATAGAACTCACAGCACTCAGTGAAATACGTTGACTGGTTTATCATGAAGAACAGGATAAATGCGACAGAAACTTTTGGGGGTTTTTATGGAACCTTCATCATGACTGATCATTAGCTCAGTTTCTGGTCCCCCTCCCCTTCTGGGAGAATGAGGGGTGGGACTGAAAGTTCCAAGCTTTTAATCACAGCTTGGTCTTTCTGGTGCCCACAAGTTCTGACTCATTAGGACACCAGGCACTCCTGCCACCTGGGAAATTCCAAGGTATTTGGAAGCTCTGTGCCAGGAATTGGGAATAGAGACCAATCCTTTTTTTTTTTTTTGTATTATTTTGCACCAGGGAATACTAGGGTGGGAGCACCCGGAGAAGAAAATACACAGGTGAGCCACGGGTGTCCACCGCCCCGGGAACCCCCTCCAGCAGCAAGGGGCAAGGAGCTGGGAGCTGGCCTGTGTTTCAAGGTAAGGACATGAGCACAGAACAGAAGGGCGTGGGGGGCCTCGGCCTGTCCTGGCCCTGATGACTATATCCCAGCCCTCAGCCAGACTCCCTCTCGTTGGGTGCCTCTGCCTTGACTCTACTCTCTTAGGCCAGCTCTAGGTCAAGCCTGGGGAAAGCAATTAGCCAGTGGCTAGGTTGGCCCAAGGCTGAGAGGGTTCCTCTACGTTCTGGGTGGGATTGGGGACTCCAGGAGGCTTCGTTGGGATACAAAGGAAGGCATTTTGGCATTTTAAGAATGCTGGCTATGTGCAACTGCATGAAGTTTCCTTTTGTATGCACAAAGGAAAACGTATGTGTGTGCGCGGGCGCGCAGTTCCAGAATCCTGGGAGCCCGGGTTCCCACCCCGGGGTGTCGCTGTGGGCAGCTAGGGGTCACGTGAAGTCCCACTGTGCGGAGAAATGGTGGGCAGCAGCGGCACGGGTGACTGGCTCCAGGCACCCAACTCCCCTCCCACCTCCAGCTTGGAAGCTACTGTGAGCAGAACTGTTCTTCAGAAAGCCTGTTCTTTGGGGTCAGAACATCTGGCTGGACCCCCTAAAGTAACACACCAGGGATTGAAATTTCCCCTTGTTTTTGCCCAGAAATGTCTGGCTTGGTCTCCCCCCCCCCCACCCCAACCCCTTTCTCTCCCTTCCTGCCTGCCTGCTTGCCTTTCTGTTTTCAACATTGAAACATTCCAGTCAGAGCTGGGCTCTGTGGCGGTGAGGGGAGCCAGCAGGAGACAGGACTCTGGGAGGACACGGGACAAGACTGGCCATAGCCTCTCCGCTGGCACTGATTCGTGAGTGTCAAGGGCGCACTTGCCCTGGGGGCCTCGGCTTCCCAGCCCAAAGAGTGAAGGAAATGGGGAAGAGCCCCCTGAGAGCCCCCTGGGTGTTCACTCTCCCTTTCCAAGTGAGAGCCCCTGTCCTCACTCTTGATTCCTCCCTTCTAGACTGCTCCAAAAGCTAGCCTGAGGCTATAACATGGGGAGTCAGGGAGGGGCGGGAGGAGTGTGTGTGCGCATGCGTACAGGGCTCGCTGTCCACTGGGATAAGGACTCTACCTCGCAGGGCCTGACTCAGGCCCACCTCTGTGGTCTTGCCTAAACCACTTCCTCCAGGGCCCTACGGAAGCTCCTTCTGGCCCCCTCAGTGCTCCACAGGCTCCCCCAGTTTGGCGTGGATTACCTAGAAAGCCACAGGAGGGTGGGGGACAGGCAAGGAAGGGTTGGAGACCCCCCAATATCAGGCTCAAGGACCTGGGTGCAGGCACTGATGGGGGCAGCACTAGCTGGTTAGGGGAAGGTGACGGGGTCAGTTTGGACACAGGAGTTGTGAGGTCCCCGTGACCCCAGCATCTTGCAGACCCCCCCTCCCCCAGAACCTAGGGGAAGTCCCAAAGTCACCTTCTAAAAATGGCATCTGTGGAACCCACCTGAGAGTTGTGGGGGCTGCAGATGAACAATGAATGAGGGGCCCCCTGCCCTCAAGCAGCCCAGACTGGAAGGCACACTCGGGCACCTCGTGCAAGACGGGGAGTGGGAGCCAGAGCTGGGGCTGCAGGTGCTCTGGGAGCACAGATGGGAGAACCATGCTGCCCTGGGGCAACCAGGAAGGCTGCAGAGGGGAGGCGGCCACAGCACTGGGGCTTACAGGGGAGGCACAAAGTTCATGCACAAAAGCAGATGAACCCCCAGAGTCAGCAAGTAGCCCAGAGAAGACCAGGGTGTGGCCCTGTTGGGCTTGGTGAGGCAGAATCCCTCCTCCAGCCCACAGCCCTCGCCCCAAGTTCTGTCCTCTGGGCACAGGTATCTCACAGAATCTGTTCAGGGCTAAGGCTGAGCAAGCACATGGAAGGTGTGGGCCCCTTCACAGATGGAGCCTGGGTGCAGAGAGGCAGGGAGACAGCTGGCAAGCATTGAGGAGGGAGGCTTCAGGCAGCCCAGAGCCTGCTGGCGCCAGGTGTGCAAAGGCTCTGACTCGGAGGCAGCCTCTCCCCTGCCCACAGGCCTCAGGAGGGTTACTTCCTGAAGGCCTAGGTCGGAGGCAGGCCAGCGGAAGTGGCTGCCTTGGTTTGTGAGTGGCCTGAGAGCCCCAGGATCCTGTCTGAGAACTGGGTCAGCCCTGCAGTCACTCCCCACCTGCCTGGTAGCCGCACCCGGCAGAGACCCTGACTTCCCCTGTAGCCCCTTTCTGGCTGAGTCCCCAGAGACAGGCTGGGGCCAGGGGCCCCTGGGTGGCTCAGTGGGTTAAAGCCTCTGCCTTTGGCTCAGGTCATGATCTCAGGGTCCTGGGATCGAACCCCACATCGGGCTCTCTGCTCAGCAGGGAGACTGCTTCCCCTTCTCTCTCTGCCTGCCTCTCTGCCTACTTGTGATCTCTCTGTCAAATAAATAAATAAAATCTAAAAAAAAAAAAAAAAAGAACAGGCCGGGGCCAGGCAGAAGCAGCCCCTTTCTGGCTGATTCCCTAAGAAGAGGCTGGGGCCGGGCAGAAGCTGGGCCAGCTGACCTCCCCTGAGGCCAACCTGGAGGCTGTCCCCCTGCAAACAGGTCTGACCTTATGTCTCCAGGAAGTTCTGCCTGGGAGGGTGGATGGGTGCTTCCTGTCCCTGCTCACAGGGCAGCAGTCAGTGTCTGGGGGAAGGGGAGGCTTCCTTACCCTCCAGAAAGAGGCCAGGCCCACCAGTTCTCATCCAGCACCTTGACCGGAGGGTCCAAATATGAGGCTCA
Organism: Mellivora capensis; assembly: GCA_004024625.1. Lineage (NCBI taxonomy): Eukaryota > Metazoa > Chordata > Mammalia > Carnivora > Mustelidae > Mellivora > Mellivora capensis. Next base: position 12,401 of record PISX010024890.1, on the reverse strand, counting down.
TTGGCCATCTCATTACCATCCCTTCCGCCTGACGGCCCCCAACCTCATTCTTACTTGATTCATTTCTTCAATCCACAAATGTTCAGTGCCAAGGACAGGAGGGGACAGTGAACAAAAGACCCAGCGTCCCAGTCCTGGGGGAGACCACTGTCCTCTCTGATAAAGTCCTGCCTTCCTGGGGCTCAGCCAAACAGCACCTTCTCCAGAAGCCCTCCCTGATCACACAACTATCCCTCTGGCCACTGGCTTTATCTATCCGTCTCTCAGGACTCGGGCCGCATCCCCCTCAGGACAGCCTTGTGTAACCTGGCTCCGCCCTCCTGAGACCAGTGGCCAGATGGTCTCGGTCAGAGGCCCCCGCTGTCACCATCAGCATCGACGCCGCCCACCCTCCATCATCATCAAGGAGGGATAAGGTTCCTCCAGTCCTGCCGGCCCCTTGCCTGGCTCCCTGCCTCTGGCAGACAGTGTGCAGTTGTGAGCAGCTCCCATGCAGGCGAGCCCTATTTAAGAAAACTCGACATCGAAAAATCCCAAGTCAGAACTCCCAGGTAGGGGTCCCTGGCTTGCTGCCCGCAGAGGCCTCCCTCAGTATCTGAGTCCCATAGGACCGCTGCAGCCCTGCCCAGGGGAAGGTCAAACTCTAAAGGGAAGCCTGCCTGTCAGTTGGTTCCCCAATGCCCTGAGGTCACCGCTGAGACTTCACTTTCCACCTGGAGCGACTTCAATCAGGGCTGATGCCACAGGGGTACTTCAGGCAATGCAGAGGTGGTGGGGGCCTCCGATGACCCACAAATGCATGGGCCTGATCCTCGGACCCTCCCCTGGCCTGTGTCCACTTCCCAGGAGGAGGGGCAGGGCAGGCCTCTCCCAGGGCTTAAGGATCCACCTCTGGCAGGAACACGGAGTCCTTGCACAGCTGGGAGGAAGGAATCCTGGGCTGTGGAAGGGAGCACTTGGCTGGCAGGACAGTGGGTTCCCTGTCCTCGCCAGGCCTAGTAAGCAAAGCCCCAGGAGACAGCGAGGGCTGGGACGTTGGCCCAGCAGATCCAGCCCTGCGGCCAGACCTCAAGCTTCATTCCGGGAAGAGGGAACATCACAAAGAGCAGAGGCACTGAATCAGCCTGAGAACTCCTGACCTCCTCCATGCGCAGGGGTGGCCTCGTGGCCAAGGGCAGGTGTCAGCTGCGTGGCCTCGATTAGGGGCAGCTCCAGTGCCTACAGGACCACACCTGCTGGGGAAGTAGGTGAGAGAAAGCAGAATCCCCCGGCAGCCTGGAGGGCAGCCAGCCCCTTCTCGGAACATCCTGGGGGGCAGCTGGAGGCAGGCCTGGCCTGACCTGTGACCCAAGCCAAGCTGATGAAGCTATCTCTAAAGGGGACCAGACATAACAGAGTCAGAGTTGGGGTCTCCTGAGGCAGCACCTTCCCTTCTCGGGCCCACATCTTCTTTTCTGGGAGGTCCTGCTTCCTCCCAACACATTCCCCTCTGGGCTTCAGTGTGAGCATCGACCTCTCACACTGGCCCAGGAAAAATGTTCAGCCGTGGCATTTACCTTGCTTCCTGGTGCACCCTCTTCTGTAATCCAGAACAGGGGAGGGACCAGGCCTTTAGGAGGAGAGGGTGTCAGCCCAGGCTTGCCGTCCACCACCCACCACCTCCAGCAGATGTGGCCTCAGCGGAGCCTGGTTCCCCACGGATCCTAGGAGTCTGGGGTGGCTGTCCAGATGCTCTCTCTGCCTCAGCCACCTGCACACAGCTGCCAGGCAAGCTCTGGAAAGCAAAGAGCAGATTTGCTGCCTCATGGAAGGTTCCAGTGGCTCCCGGCTTATCTGAGCTAGCCCCACCACCTGTGTGGCCTCAGTGCAGCCATACTGCTCTGGAACAGCTCCTCTCCTCAGGGCCTTTGCACTTGCTATTCCCTCTGTCTGGAATGCCACCTCCCCAGGTTGCATTGCTCACTCCTTCTCACCATTTGTGGGGAGCTCACCTCTGTGGGTTGCTTCTGTCCACCTGTCCCCATCACAGCACACACGGGGACTGGCACCACCTGCTCCTGTTACTTGTCTCCTTGGCCAAAGGAGAAACCTTAAGAGTGGGGATCTTGTGTGTCTCACCTACGGCTTGTTCCCAGCACCTGGCATGGCCCAGAGGCCACCCCAAAGCTTGTTGGCCACTCAAGCCTGAGTCCTTGCAGGCCCTAATAGGTGGGGGCTACTAGGGAAGCAGGGGTAAGGGCCCTGGGCTGAGGGCTGAGCCAGCAGCTGCCCAGCCCTGGTGAGGAGGGCATGTCTCTTGGCCACCTGTCCTGCATGCCTAGGGTCTTATCTGTGCCCCTGTGGCAGGTCCCTGTAGAGAAGGCCGGCGGCACCCAGCTGTAGGCAGTCCTCCTTCCTGTTCACAGGAATGCTGCCTGGTGCTTCTACTCCCCTTTACCAGGCAAGAGAGGCTCGAGGAGAGTGGGGCTGTGACCAGGAGGCCTGTGGTTGGAGCTGGGCACCTACCCTGGGGTGAAGGGATGGGGCTGCCAGGCCTAGCTGTGAGAGGGTATGTGATCTGTCTCCAGGAAGTTACCTCTTATCCTGTCACCTGTCCTGCCCTGAGCCCGCTGGCTGGGCAGAACCGGCCTGGGCCTGTTTGTGCAGCTCAGGGAGGCCAAGGGCTTGAAAACCAGCAAGTTGTTCTTAGACACACCTCTGACTCTCCCCCGCCCGCTCCTTCTGCCCATGCAAGAAGGCCACAGGCAGGCCCGGGTGCTGGCACTTTACTGCTTCTACCCTCCCTCACAGGGGTGGCTCCCCGTCAATAACGGGCTGGGAGCCAGCGACCCGCTGAGTCAGACGTGGTGCTCTAGCCAGACCCTCGGGTTCTATCCGCACAGGAGGACTTAAGAACTAGCCAGAGGGGGATTCTTCCCCCAGGGCCTGGAGCCCTGACGAAGGGGTTTTAGGCACGGGGCCATGTGGGCTGGGAGAGGCTTTCCTGGTCCCAGAGTCACTACTTCTAGCTGACAGTGACTTCCCCCTCCACAGTGGACTCTGGCCAAGTTCAGCCAGGCAACAGGGAGACGAGAGCAGGAACCAATCAGGAGACCGTGTCGCCAGCTGTGGGCCAGGCCTCAGGAGGCTGGCATTGAAGCTCCAGCCTCGGCACACTCACTCTGAGCAAGGCCAGTCACTGCACGGGGGCCTTCCCCACTCAGCAGCACCCTCCCCCGGGGCAGGCCAGGCAGGAGGCCGCCTGGGACAGCTTTATGCCGGGAAGGCCCAGGCAGAGCTGGACGAGTGGCCCTGGGTTTGCTCACTGTCCCTCCGTTCAGATGACCCATACCTAGGAGACAGGGCCCCAGGCGCCGGGCCATGTTCCCAGGAAGCAGCCCAGGTGTGGCCCGAATGTCCCACCCCACTGTGCTGCCAGTGTTCCCAGGACACCACCGGGGACAGTTGTGGACATCTGCCACCTCCCATGGTTTCAGCCCCTGATGAGCCGGGTCTGAAGCAAGACACTCCTGAACTTTTTGACCACACGAGTGAATAAACGTTCTTTTTATTGTTAAGTCAGTCTGGGTGGGGTTTCTGTCACTGGCCGGGAAGGGTTCTAACAGAAAACACCGCTTTCCTCAGCCATAGAGAGACGAGGGCTAGAGTGAGGGGCATCAGACACCTGGACACCTGGAGAGAAGGGAGATGGGGCCAGAGGCCCAGGCACATGCCTGGGACCCCCAGGGAGCCAGGCGGCACCCACGGCATGGCAGTCTGTCTGGCTCAAGGTGAGCCCACATGCCTGGCCTGAGAAGGCCCAGCTAGCCAGGCAAGGTGAGTGGGCAGACCTTGTTTCCAGCCCTCCCAGTCTTCCCTGGGGGTGTGCTTTTCTGGGGGGCAGGTGCTGGGGTGCATGGCCTCAGGGGACCTCAATCCAGTCCTATCTTCCCTCTGGTCCTCTGAAAGGTGCCTCGGGTTGTCTAGCTCAAGGGATCATCTGGGAGTACAGCTCTTAGGGCTGAGAAAAGGCATTATTTGTTCCTAAGAGGTCAAAGTGTTTTGGGTTTGCTAAGTGGACAGAGAATTACCTGAAGTGGAAAAGAAGGATGCCAACGTCCAGCACAAAGGCACTAGGATCCAGAGAGAAAGAGCCATTCCCACTGCACCTGCCACCCGTGGGGGCAGGGTCCTGGGGGCGGGGGGGGGGGGGGGGGGGGGGGGGGGGGGGGGGGGGGGGGGGGGGGGGGGGGCGCAGACCAGGGAACTCTGCGTTGCCGGGGCCTGGGCCATGGAGTCTGCCTGGATGCAGAAGGGCCTGGGAGCCCCTCCTTCACGGCCGCAGACAGGGTCAGCTGTGGAAGGCTGACCAGGAGACGCCCGAGGCATAGAACTCCACACGGCTGGGCCAGTCGCCGTCCCCACTGCCCTCCTTGTCCTCGTCAGAGTCCTCCTCGTCCCCGCTGGACGCCCCGGCGCCGGCCCCAGGGAGGTAGGCCGGCTGCCCCGGGGACTTGACGCCCGGCTCCTCCCTCCGCTTGCAGGCGGCCAGCTCGCGGTAGCACAGGCTGCAGACGCGCAGGGGCTTGGGGGACAGGCGCGGCAGGAGGAAGCGCTCCCGCGAGCACTCAGCACACACCACGAAGCCGCACTTGCGGCAGTGGTGGCGCCGCGTGAGGGCGGAGAAGCGAGTCTGCGTGCAGCGCATGCAGATGTCCGTGGCCTTGTCGGGGATCCAGGGCGCCGCGTGCTCCGTGCTGGGCGGGCGGCCGGTGGCCCGCAGCTGCCGCCGCACGCACTCCTCGATGTGGCTGATCCACTCCTGGCGCTCCGTGGCGGAGGCGGCCGACACCACGAAGGACTTCCTGGCCGTCTTGATCATCCAGCGGTTCTTGGCCCGCGGCGTCTCGGGCAGCGGCTCGAGGGTCACCTCCTCCAGCGGGATGACGTGCTGGCTGCGGTACTTGCGCTTGGGGAGCACCACGCTGCCGTACACCAGGATGTCGTTGAACAGGAAGAAGATGCGCGGCTTGGCCTTCTTGCGGCACTCCTTGGTGAGCACGCCCTCGCCCAGCAGCACCCGGCCCGGCAGGGCCAGCGGCTGCCCCGACGCCCCGAAGCAGCTCTCCACCGCCGCGATGCGCTGGCTGTTGATCTCCGTGTTGGCCAGGGAATCCACCATCTTCTCTGGCCGCCGGGCTGCGGGAGGGGCGGCGGGTGAGGGAGGCGGCAGCTGGCGGGTGGGGGGTGGGAACCACATGGCTCCCCCCAG
>PISX010024889.1:0-27361 GCA_004024625.1 Mellivora capensis | reverse complement strand
TCGGGTATTCATCCTTTCTGATGGAGGCATAATACTCCATAGTGTATATGGACCACATCTTCTTTATCCATTCATCTGTTGAAGGGCATCTTGGTTCTTTCCACAGTTTGGCGACCGTGGCCATTACTGCTATAAACATTGGGGTACAGATGGCCCTTCTTTTCACCACATCTGTATCTTTGGGGTAAATACCCAGTAGGGTATTTGCAGGGTCATAGGGAAGCTCTATTTTTAACTTCTTGAGGAACCTCCACACTGTTCTCCAGAGGCTTTGCGGTCTCCCTTAACACAACTTTTATTTATGCCGTGTAGAAAGGTGAAGGGCATTATCTATAGATTGAAGTTTGAAAGTTCTACTTCCGGCAGATGGGGACTGGGCTGGAAATACTAACTCCAAGATGGCACCAGAGCCCAAACAGGAAAAGAAGAAAGTGGAACCAGGAACAAACCTTTTCATGCAGGGGCCCTGGTGTGCATGAGTGGAATGAGAATAGGACAAGTGTCCTAAAATGTTGGGCAAAACCAGGCCTCCCATTACCTAATGGTTTAGCTGCCAGAAAAACAAATGCCTCAGTGCAGGGTTAAAGTCCAGCTCTTAACTATTACATTTTGCTTCCCAACTTCATCTGCCTGTTCTAAATTCCCCAAGCCCCACAATTTCCATTACAAATGTGTCTGAACTCAAATAACCCTGAGTCACTTCCAAGAAACCTCACAGAAGCTGAATCTGCCCAGCTCTACAGTAGCCAGAGCTATTATTTCATTAGGTGATCACAGGGAGTAGCCTTTTTGCCAGTTTGCAAGGCAGACATTTCAAAGACTCGTCTACCCAGTGGCATTAGCTCCATTATGTGGAAACGTGCAGTGCAAGGTAATGGAATGTCGTGGCACAGCCCAGATCTGATGGGGGTAGGACATTCACCCAGCTTACGGTTTCTGTTCTACCTGAGTAAGGCCACTGCCTTTCCATTCATTAGGCAGCGCTGTCAGGGAAATGAAAGGATAGAAATTAAAGAGGAAAAGAACTTTCCGATCATTCTATTATTCCAGTGCTGGGAATGCATTTTGAAGCAACACCGTATTTTTCAACTGCAAAGGCAGCTTTGAACTATATCAGCCCAATTTAGTGTATTCTTTTCTCCGGGAAGGATGAAAAAAGCTCTTCTGATGTGAGATGTCCTTATTTCAGTATTCATTTTCTTCTGTGGAGATGACATATAGAGTATTAAGCACCTTTCAGACTTGAAATACATTTTGCAAATCTCCAAAGGGAGTTACTTTTTCTCAGTGTTTCCAAACTTGGACAGTTTATTTTGTTAGCTAGGTTTCTAACTCAATATTTGCCCTTTTTAGTCTTTTCCCCACTTTGATTTAGAAATAGCATGGGATTAAATGGGGAAGGTAGAGGAAATGTAATTTGCTGAGTTTGTCAACAACTCATGTAAATTTTATCTGATTTAATCTATAAAAGAAGTTTATCACCATAGCTACCCCTGAGTTTGGAGTACTTTTTTAAAAGGAGCAAAGTTGACACCTGTACCTAGGACATTTAAATCACAGATGAAGTTCTGAAGTGGGGCCAGCGTTCCCATGGAACTATAGGACTGGACGTGTCTGTAGTTGGACACCCAGCCAGCTTAGTCCCCGGATCTTCACTAGCCTATACCTTCGATAATGGGTTTGCCCTTTCTGATCACTGGCTGTCCTGCAGCAATTATGTTCCCCTTAATTTCATTCTGGAGCTATGGTACAACCATTCAGAAGAATGGGGAGCCCTGGAGCTTCTACAGTCCTAGTTCAGTTCCCCCCACTTCTTGCCTTCATGCTGAGTGACATCCGACACCAAGATATGGGATGCCAAGAAGGAGCACATCCAGGCATCTCTACCAGCTCAACTAGATGCCTTGACCCACTTGAATCTCCACCTGATTCTGCTGACAGATGAGAGGAAGGATGGGCAGAGCTGGGCAACTATTCCCCAGGAGACACCAGATAATGGTGCCTGGGAGAGTCAGTCCTCAAGACTCTGCCACATCAGCCCAACTCACAACTGACTGCACTGAAGAGATGGTACAAAATGAAGCAGCTTTTGAAAATGGGTCAGGAAATCAGCAGACCCTTCTGAGCAGGTGCTGCTTTGCTACAAATTAATCATAATAGACACGATGGTAATTATCATAATAATATCATCTCCTAGAATTGAGAGAATCGATTTTGCTGCCAGCAAGGGGAGCAGTTGGGCTTGGCAGCCCTGGACCAGAAGCAGCTGGTGTGGAGAAGGGAGCACTGCTCCATCGCTAGTCATCTTGAGCAGCGAAGACACATTGGGGTTTTCTGAATAATAGAACCGAAGTTTGGGAGTTTGCTAATTCATATGTGATTTTTAGTAAAGTAGACAATATGATCATGATTCCTGGGCCAAGAAATCATTGTCAGTACCCTTTTCCTCCTGGTAAAAACATCTCAGATAATGGTGATATGCCAGGCCCGTGTCACACTCTTCCATGCCTTTTCTAGGCTCTACAAGCTGTGCGAGCCGCCTCCCCCCATGGGAGAAGAATGAAGAGAATCTCCAAGGAACCAGACAAGCAGAAGCTTCTGCACACCAGACAGAGGACACGCTGGCTACACATTCTCCATTCAAGATAAGGAAATAGCTTTTTTTTTCCTTCTCTAAATCCTTCACCATGGAGTAACCAACCAGTGTTCAACTTGTACTTGGATATTTGTGCTGGCCACAGATCGGAGGTCATTTGGACAATCAAGCTTCACCAACTCATTTCTGTATGTATTGACACTCACTGTTCAGTTTTAGGGTAAAATTCATCCCTCGAATTTATTTAAAAAAAATCAGAGTTGAACAATGAAACATTGTGCCTCCTTTCCCATTTATTAAAATTATTTTATTGTGTTTGTTTTCATCTTCTCTAAATGGGATCATGTAATCATGGACATTTCCACTTGAAGAAGCCTTTCACTGAAGAAACATGGACACACTTTCAAATCCTTATACAGAAATGTTACAGAGAGTAGAGGCTGGGTGCTTTCATAGGGATTCAGTCCCTCACCTGGATCACAGAAAGTAGTTCATGTGTTCGAGGTGAAGAGCATGTTCTACTCTTTCTCCTAAGGGTTTATTTCTCAGTAAAAGAGAGGAGAGCTGATGGAAGCTTTACCAAGACTTTCTTCCAGCCCCTTCTAGGTATGCTTTGTTCTCGTGGATGGTTCCAGTAGTCTGGCGCTCTCCCTGGTCTCTGGAATGGCATGACTTCCTCTTGCATTGGGGCTGTGCCCCCGGTTGGCCAGGGGTGGGGAGCAGTGGGGACCAGACAGGTTTAGAAGGGTATAGGAGGGGTGAGTAGGGTAAAGGAGGAAACTGAAGCCCATTTAAAAATTCAAACTTTAATTTAGAAAGATACCTAAAATTTCTCACTTTTAGGAAGGCTTTAATATGAGATCTGAGACTTGTAATAGAATATACTATGCTGAGAATTCCTCTATCAAGGTATGTGTATAATATATGAAAATAAAGTTTTATTTGTTGAACTTTACAAGGTCAAGAGACCTTGATAACATATGGAAGCACAAGTTGTGTTCTATTTTCATTCTAAAGTATGTATAATGTTTATTATCTCTATGTTGATAAAATAACATTGTTTATTAGTATAATGAATATGGTCATATTGATTTTGAATCTATAATTTTCAATGCAATTAAAATGCCCTTACTGTGATTATGATAATTATATGGAATTAGACTAATTTAGTATGTGAAATGCTTTTTATAACTAAAGTATATACAGACCATTATTAAATTTTAATTTATGAAATTTGATAATGATTTCAAATGATCATTAAAAACCTTCACTGCTAGCAGTTGTGTATTGAATAACAAAACTCCTGTGTTACATATGTATGAGGTATTCATATACTGGTCAAGCTGATAAAAATTGTCCTTTGTCACAGAAGCACTTAAGATTTTTGCCTTAAGTCCCTATATATAATGAGAAGTAAAGAAACAAACTCCAAAGTTTCCAAAGAAAAAGTTGAACACTTTGTATTTAATGGAAATAGGACATTAACACAAATATCTAGATTAAGTATATCTTAACTTCTAGGGATTTAACATTCTGGATATTATTAACAACTGATCCCAAAGGCCCATGATATTAGTATCTTGTTATTTTCCCAAGGATGACATTCAATGCAGGCTAAGGAGGGAGCAAAACTGATCAACTAGTAACTGTTGTTCATAATGTCATTACTGTTTTCTAATCACCATCCTGGAAGCCTTATTTCTCAGTAGAATGATGAAGGGGGGGATGCCTGGGTGGCTCAGTTGGTTAAGCAGCTGCCTTCGGCTCAGGTCATGATCCCAGCATCCTGGGATCGAGTCCCACATCGGGCTCCTTGCTAGGCAGGGAGCCTACTTCTCCCTCTGCCTCTGCCTGCCACTCTGTCTGCCTGTGCTCGCTCTCTCTCTCTCTGACAAATAAATAAATAAAATCTTTAAAAAAAAAAAAAGAATGATGAAGGGGTCACTTAAACACTTTGGCCATACTTTGCTATGTTTCATGGGGTAAATTATCTGCTATTATGTTATATATAAATTACCATATCTTTAAGAATCTAATCTTTGTATAATAAGATGTGGTGAATATTTTAAGGGTGAAATGTATCATCTATCAGAGTGCTTGGTACTTACTAAATGCTCAAAAGTTAGTAGTGATTTATATTCTCATCAGTCACTGTTATTTTTTTCTTATTATAATAAAAACTATAGCTAACAGTCAAGCAATTACTATGTGCCAGGCAATACCTCCACATGCTTTACCCCATCTTGTTATTGCTTCACTAATCCTCACAATGACATCACCCCATTTCACAGTTGAGGAACTGAAGCAAAGAAGAGCCCAGTGATTCTCCCAAGTCAGCCACATGACTGACAAGTGGTAGGATTTAAACCCATGACTGACAAGAAGCAGGATTTAAACCCAGCAAGTCACCCTCCTTCATACATTAAGGTCCTTCTCCTTACTAATAGAAGAATAGTACCGATTATTTGTTAATAAAGCTGGAGTTATGTGACACATGTTGCCATTAAATTATGCACTTTATATTGAGGGAAAAATGGATGGAAACATGAAAGAGGTCTTTAGTATGTGAAAATCATAGGATTTCTTAGACATTTACCATTTTGGATACATGCTTTGAGCCAATGCAATGCTGTTGCAGTCTGAAAAAATAGATTCCTCGTCACCGAAGATAACAGTTTTAGATATGTTTTGAAATTTGGAAAAAGTATATCCTATAAAATTTGCTGTGATTCCAAAACAGTCATAACAATTTAAAAATGTCCAATGAACGAATGAATAAAGACAATTTTTGAATATCATAATGTACCTCCATGCAACATTGGACATTTAACCAGCCTTGAGTTTTTAGAATGGGTTTATCTACATGTTCACATATTCCTCCCCTTAACCGCTCACATACTCCTCTGTAACTCCTTTAAACATTGCTAAAGCCTGCTAACAGTTCTTCCGAGTTCTGTGCTGGGATATTTGCCTCTCTTCCCCTAAAAGGGAAGGTCATGCATAGAAATTTTGGTCCTTAACATGGGCTCTAACCCAAATATAATTGCTAACCAGTAATCCATTGTCAATACATCTGAAATATTCCATCATATCTTATAAAGTTATCTAATATTAAATATTACCAAACTTTATATAGTATTAACAGAATGAGCAATTAGAAGAGACTACAGTTTTAAACATATTTCCATTACTGTTTAACAAGAAAGAAAGAAGCAAAGAATTTCTGTATGACTTTTACTTATATTGACTATAAAAAGTTGAATTTAGAAGGTAAGCTTTATTTTATGAACAAATATCCTAATCTTAGATGTCTCACAATATTTTCTGTCTCTTTAAATCACATTCACTGAGTGGCTTAAATTTCCTATGCATTCAGTGGTCACTCTTCTTGCCCCAACAATGTTTAATTTTAAAATGGGCTAATTTCTTGTGATCCTATAATATATATGATATTGTAATGATACTGGTTCTGACTCTATTGATTTAAATTTTGTGATAGTTAACTAGGTTCAGTATGAAATGATATTATCCTTGGCACTAGCTATAAAAGCCAAGACAATGAATAGTTAAAAAAAAATCCTGAGCAGATATTAACTAATTTAAGAAAATAAACTATTTTGGGGGCACCTGGCTGGCTCAACTTATAGAGTATTTGACTCTTGACTTCTGGGTTGTGAGTTCAAACCCCACTTTGGGTGTAGAGATTATTTAAAAATAAAACATTTTTAAAAAGAAAGAAAAACTATTTTCAACCCTCTGTGCACATACAACTTTTAGGAAAAAAATAATATTTAGGGATGTGAAAGCATTTAGTTAAGAGTTAGTTACTCTATGTATTTGAAAACGATGTGTTTGTATTTAGTACTAAAGTATTCCCTGATTAGTTCATTTAGATCTTTTCCTGTGTGGCATGATTTAGAGCAGATTACAAGGGCATATTTTTATCCACTTGTATTTAAAAAAAAACACATAATATTGAAGTTTAAAATAAATAACCCTACTCTAAGTCATTTTACTTTACAGGTTATTTTTAAATTTTCTTCACTAGTGGTATTTACTAATATGGAAACTAATGTTTTGTATGTGATTAAATTGCTTCTGAATTTTTAAAAACTATGTTTAATTCTTAAAGACTTACTTTTAAGGAATTAATATACTAAATTATAGTTTAATTATAATTATAGTTTAATTACTTTCTTACAGCCAACAGTAGTTATTTCATTAATGTATATATATAAACACATGTACACATAAAAAGACATAATTGCCAGTTTGCTGAATGAATCATTAGTTGTTCTACTGAAGTATAAAGGCAAAAGCTTTTGAAATAGTTTAGAATGATCTGAAGTTCGATTAAGAAAAATATTCTGTATGCTCTCATATTTTTGAAGTTTTAGTGATAAGCCTCAGAAAACTTTCACCCTACATGAGGCAGAAGAGGTGGGGGAAGTTATGAGAGGAGTCTGAGCCAAGAATGGGCTCAGACTAATTCCTTTTACTTGGAGTGGCTGCAGTCTTCTTAGGTGCTGTAATTCTGTAATTGTTATCACAGTCTTTGGTTTTAATTTTTTTTTTACTGCTTCAGACCTTTGCTTTTAACATTGATCTCAGCATTCATATCGCCACATTGTGCACGTATGGAAGATTGTAGAAATATGGCCTTGCATTCTCTCGTTGTTCCATAGACACATGGCCTACTTAACTCAGGATAACTTGCTTTTCTCATTGAGAAGAGACATCTGAAGTCTACCAAGGTAGATAGATATAGAGATACTGTATCTCTATATATGTTTCTATATACATATATTTGCTACTTTTTGTGATATACATTATAGAAATTACTTAGATTCTCATGTCTTGTTTTGGATGAAGAGATGAAATATGGGGTTGTTCAATATATGAAATGTTTGCTCTATAGACATTAGATTTGTCTAAATTCACAGTCAGCACACCTGGTAGGCCATCTTCTGATCACTGACAGTACTGTCCTACTCAGTCTGGAGCCAATTTACCTAACTTTGCCATCCAAGAAGTAGCTGGTGAAGAATAAAGTTACTGAATTTTCAAATATTTCTACTAGAAATAGAAAACTTTGGATACTTTTGCGTGCAGATAACAGAAGAAATGTCCTCCATTCATGTATTCACTCCACAAATATGTTCAAGAATTTACTTTGTACAAGGCACTGCCAGTGGGCCTCGCTGTTGCATTGGCTCTGTTTGGTTCAAAAGCCATTCGTTGCAGTATCTCTTTTGTGTTAGTGGCCGCTTGTGTCTCTTACTTGAAATGACATGATGTGTAAGGCAAACCTATTCTAATACCTTGTAGGTATATATATTGATGAAATCAAGAATACTAAGTTGATAAAATGCTTTAGAAGACACATTTAAATTTGAATATCTAATGCCTCAAGCAAATTTATTAGAGTTTCAGATGAATATATATTTTTGTAACTGCCAAGTAAATGAGTAGATCATAGCTTTTGCTTAAAAAATATTTTTATAAGTATTCAGTTGAGAGTTAGTTCCTTTATGTATTTGAATATAATTTACATTTCACTATTTTAAATAGTATTTTACTATCATTTTACTATTTTAAATAGTAAAACATGAAGTTTGTTCTATAAATGGTAATTCTCTTGAATATATTCATATTTAACATTGTATAACATCCAAAATGTAATGGTAAATTTCACCTGAGTGTGTTATTATAGGAGTCAATTTTTCCTTTGTAAAAGATACATGTAACATAGTTTCAATCATTCAGTATTTTGTGAATGGTTAAAATGGTCGAAGTGTATTATGTATTTTATATCATTTAATTTTGTCTGCATAAAAGACTAGAATAGTAGCATTGTATCATTAATGTCAATAATAATAAAGCGAAATGTAGTAAGACCATACCAGCTACTTTGCATTTAAATTTATTTAACCAATTTCTATTATGTTCTCACCTGTTTGGGAGACAAAAATCCATGAAACACAGACTTTCCCCCCTTTAAGAGATCACAAGCCTTGATAGGAGAAACTTCGTATACATATGAAACAAATCTACAAACGTGAGCCAAAGTAAGTTATAGAGACAGTAACTGCTAGGAAGGGAACAGAAAAAGAAGTTTAATAAAGGCCACAGCATAGGAAAGCTTCATGGGGGATACAAGACTTGGGCAGTTTCTAGAATTAACCAGCCAATTGTTCAAGATTTATTCAGTACATACTATGTATAAGCCCAAGTCCTAGTTGTTGAGGGTGTTCTAAATGCACATAATTCCCAAACTTTGCAGTTAAAGAACTTGATATCTCTATTTTACAACAATGCTGGAGCATCATAGGGGCACCTGGCTGGCTCAGTCAGTGGAGCATGCAACCATTGACTTCAGGGTCCTGAGTTAGGGGAGTTGAAGCCTCATATTGAGGGTGGAGTTTACTTAAAAAAGAAGGAGGAGGATGTCTGGGTGGTTCAGTGGGTTAAAGCCTCTGCCTTCAGCTCAGGTCATGATTCCAGGGTCCTGGGATCAAGTCCCGCATCGGGCTCTTTGCTTGGCGGGGAGCCTGCTTCCCCCCACCTCTCTCTCTGCCTACTTGTGATCTCTGTCTCTCAAATACATAAAATCTTAAAAAAAAAAAAAAAAGTAGGAGGAGGAGGTGGAGAGAGATGAGGAGGGGTGGAGGGGAAGGGGGAGAAGGAGGAGGAAAAGGAGGAGAATTAGAAAATCCCAGTGAGGAGGAGGAAAAATGTATATGTTGTTGATTGTGGGGGCGACTTCAGAAAAGTCAAAAGAAATAATCATTGAAGGAAACAAAAATCAATAACTAGATTTTACTTTTTGGAGATTGCTTGTATTCTGAGATTGCAGAACTTCATATAGTAATAAGAAAAATATGGAATCAGCAAGCACAGGCAATTTGTTTTAGGACAGCATTCCGGACACTGGTATTCTAGAGATGCTATTGAGACATACACAAAGTATTTTGTAGTCAAAATATGCTTAAGACATGGAATTAAACAGGTGTTTTTATCATGGGATTTCTCTCACATTTTAATACACTTGAGAAAATCATGGCTTTGGTCAAGAGGGATGCTATGCTATGTTTTCCAAACTTACTAGAGAGTAGGACATATTTTAGGACATTTAGTAGGACTTGTTGTGGAGCCTGGGTGGCTCAGTCAGTTGAGATTCTTGCTCTTGACTCTTTTCTCTTCACAAAAAGTATTTTGAAATATGCTAAGTTTAGGGTTTCCCAGACTGACATTGATTTGTAATTTGAACATGATCTGAATACAGTAATACAAATATCTCACTGATTGTTTGAAGGTAGGTCTTGATAATATGAATGTCCAAGTCACCTCAGGATTCCTTGAGATCAGGAATTTTCCAGAGGTAAGTGTGGGCCCCTTCACTATTAATTAAAGAGGATACATGGGAGGAAGTTTCAGCATAAGACTGTCTAGAATGTAGCAAGTCACAGAGTTCTTAGACTCCCTGTCCTTGACTCACTATGTTGTGTTTATTTAGGAGACATCTGTGAACTCTTTGTCAGAAAAGTGATAAAATATATTATTCCAGGGCTGTGCGCTCCGAGAAAAAAGGCAGTGGTCACCACATGATATAATAGAGTGTTCTGTTTAGGGCACATTAGTTCAGAAGGATGAAGACAAGTGAGGGTATAAAAGATGGTCAAAGAATGAGTAAGGATGTTTGGGATTGATTGCCAGGAAATATTAGGTCCACAAAAACTGCTGCTGCTCTAATTGTCCACATGTGGATTCACTGTTGAAAATGTTTGCCTCAGAGGTTAGACATGAGGATGTTACCTCACTTTAGTGATGGGGGATCTGGAAACTGTAACCAAACATAGAGAAAATAGGTTCGATGATGATATGAGAAGAGACTTTTATATGCCCTTTGAAAAACTTATTTGAATTGCATAAAATGTTAGTTGGAAGGATAGTGAGGATAAGCTTTTTTTTTCCCCCACTTTTTAAGACTGAAGTGAAATTCACATAGCATCCAATCAACCACTGTGAAGTACACAATTCACTGACATTTAGCATATTCACAGTGTCATCCAGTCACTCTAGCTAATTCCAAAACATTTTCATCACCTGCAAACAAGTTTATTTTATTAAACTTTTATTTCAAGGTAATCATAGATTCACATTTTTTTACAAGACTGCAAAAACAGTTCAATGGAAGAAGGGTAGACTTTTCATCCAGTGGTGCTAGGACAACTGGATAGCATTGGCATAAAAATGATTCTTGAACCCAACATTACACCTCATACAAAAATTAACTCAAAAAAGATCATGGGTTCAATAGTAAAACATAAAATTACAAATATTTTAGAAAAGAATATAAAAGAAAATTCTCAGGATCTGGGGCTAGATAGAGTTCTTGGTCTTGACACAAAAAGCATGATCCGTAAAAGAAAAAGTTGATAAATGAGACCTTATTGAAATTTAAAACTTTTTTCTGTTTTAAGCCCTATGTGAAGACAAAAAAGACAAGTTACAGACTGGGAGAAAATAGTTGCAAACTACATATCCGACAAATTAGTGTCTTAGAAGATGTAAAGAATTCTCCAAATAGCCAGTTGCAAAAGGTTTCATACTGTATGATTCCATTTACATAGCATTCTTGAAGTGGCGTAATTAGAGAAATGGAGAACAGATTAGAGAGCAGGAAGGAAGGAAGTGGGTATGTCTATTCATAGTCAACAAGAGTGATCTTTGTGATGATGGAGCCTTCTCCCACTTGACAATATTAATGTTGATATCCCAGGTGTAAAACTCTATCTTTTTCAAGATATTACTTTTCAAGGAAACTGGATGTGAGATTTCTCTGAATTATTTCTCAGAACTGCATGTGAATCTACAACAATCTCAAAAATTTCTATTAAAAATATAGAATGAGTTTTGGATGACTTTCAAATGGTAGTTGAAAGGTAGCCTTATTGGGTACCCAGGTGGCTCAGTTGGTTGAGCGTCCAACTCTTGATTTCAGCTTAGGTCATGATCTCAGGGTCTATGAGATCGAGCCCCGCATCATGTTCCACACTGGGCATGGAGCCAGTTTAAGATTCTCTTTCTCCCTCTCCCTCTGCTCACTGGTCCCCAGTTGTGTGTGCACACACGCATGCACTCTCTCTCTCAAAACGTTTAGTTTTCAGCATCATCTCCATTAATAGTTACTGTCACGATGTGTGTGGTACAGTTTGTCAAATTGTGTGTATGGATCCATATACACAGCTGGAGAACATTTGCAACATCACCTTTATAGCCAGTTTCTTTTTCAAGCTCCCGAAGGAGTATCAGTAAGGAAAATGAAATCACATTTTAAGAAAGTGGCTAATAAACATGGTGATTCCCTTCTTTATTATTCTTCCCTTCCAGCATTCATTCATTCAGAGAGTCAGCTGCTCAAATTGAGCACCCACTATGTTGCCCTTGAGGAGCTCATATTTTAGATGTGTGGCAAACCCATGGCCAGATACACAAACTAGTGTTCTGATTTAGAGGCCCACTCCAGCCCTTACTAGCTCTGTAACCATGGACAAGTTACTTCTTTGACTCTCAGACTTCCAGAGCTGTAAAACTGTAATAATAATACCACTTACTTCACAGGGCAATAGCCTGAATTAAATGAAATAACAGAGATAAAGTATTTAACACTGAGCTTGGCACCTGGAAGCACTCTAATGTTCACTAGGTAATAGAATATTATTTGTATGAGGTTGACCTAAGATAAAAGTAGGAGGAGGGTCACCTGGGTGGCTCAGTTGTTAAGCATCTGCCTTCAGCTCAGGTCATGATCATAGGGTCCTGGGATTAAGCCCCACATTGGGCTCCCTGCTCAGCAGGAAACCTGCTTCTCCCTCTCCCACTCCCCTGCTTGTGTTCCTTCTCTCTATGTCAAATAAATAAATAAAATCTTTTAAAAAGGAAAAGACAAAAGTAGGAGGAATGACTACAGAGATGTTTTCTTCAGACAGATGGCTTATTTGGGGAAGAGAGAGATGAGATTAGAGGGGTTAGCTGCAGTTGGAAAGCATGGTATTCCCTCTTAAGGAGTTTGTACTTTATCTTGTGGGCTGTGGTGAATCTTTGGAAATTTTCAAGCAGGTAAACAAATGAGATGATCAAAAGAGTTAACATATACAGCAGTGCAGTTAGAAGGCTGTTACAATGATAAAAAATAGTTTTTCTCAGAGTGGGATTCTCAGGCCACATTCATCAGAATCTCTGGATTATGCTCAGGTATTTCTTTCCTTTTTTAAAATTTATTTATTTACTTTTTAATTTATTTTTATTTGAGCGAGAGAGAGAGAGCACAAGTGAGAGAGCCGAGCAGTGGGAACAGCAGAGGGAGAGCGAGAGGCAGGGTCCCCACTTAGATGGAGCTCAATGTGGGCCTCCATATGAGGAACCTGAGATCATGACCTGAGCTGAGGCAGACGCTTAACCAACTGAGCTACCCAGGCACCCCAGGGACTTCATTTTTAATAGACTTTACAGGTGGTTCTTTTTGCACACTTGGGTTTGAGAACTCTGGTCTAAAGGAGAAATGATGGAATTCTTAACAAAAGAGTATCAGCGATAACCGAGAAAAGGGGAATTTTGAGAAATATTTGAGGAATAAATTAGCAAGATTTTTTCATCCATATGATGTAAGGAAGTAAATTAAAGAAAAGAATTAAGGATGTTGCCAAAGTTTCTAGCTTGGACAGTTGACTTATGGAGAGCTAAGGATAAAATTCTGGAACACTAAAATTTAAGCAAAAGAAAATATGCTGTGAATTAAATCCAAAAGAAATATTTGAAGTGGTTGGGAGGAGAGTCAAGAAATTGGGTGGTCATGGAAGTCATGAAAATAAGAGCTCAAAAAGGGAATTGTCAAATGATTCAAGGATCATGAGTATGATAAGAAATGAAAAGAGCATTTGGCTCTTGAATTACTTTTATTTACTTACTTTTTTGCTTTTCCTTTGTCTTTAGTTGTAAACATCTTACAAACTCTTTTGTAAGATCAAGAAGTATATGTATTTTTTTTTAATTATAGCAATTAATAATGACACCAAGAGCACCTAGTGCCTGGCATCATTACAAACACTAGATGATATTTGTGTTAGTCCAGTTCTTTCCATATAAGTAATAGAAACCAAAGTCTGACTGGTTTTAATGCCAAAACAAAACATTAAAAAGGTGAAGCAAAGCTGATAAATGCTGTTGGTGGATCTGTGGGGCAGGACCAATTCCCAGGTTTAAAATAATATCATCAGAAATTTCTAATTACCTCTCGACTTTGCTTTCCTCTGTTTTAGCTCCTTTCTCAGACCAGCTCTACTTTAATGACCACAAACTGGTGACCAACATCACTAAGCTTTTATTTCATAGTTTACCAATACCAGTGGAAGAGAACTTACCAAAAGTTGCCTCAAAACTCCTTCTTGCTTCTGATTGGTCTAGTCAGAGTCATGTGACTTCCCTCAAACTAATCCCTAGAGCCAAGTAGATGCTGTACTCTCATGGGCAAGGATTACATCCTCTGTCTCCTGATTAAGAGTAGGAGTTGTCAGAGGATTCCCAAAAGGAAATCAGAGTGATATTACTGGAAATAGGAATGAATCCTGGGCAGGCATAAACAACAGATGGCCACAGGAGTAGTACTAGAATATTCATGTGCCAATTTTAATTACATGCTTTATCTAGTGTTGACATGTTTATCAGGGTATTTCCGCTTATGTGAATTTCCTGGTCTTTTAAACCTAAAAAGGAATGTGGTAGTGGTTATCTTTAAAAGAGATACTTGGTCTAGAAGCCAGGTTATGGTAGGTTATGTATGGAGCAGATGAGGAAAACAGTGCAACTATAAATGATTTTTTTTAGTAAAATTTATAGAAAAGAAGGGCACCTGGGTGGTGCAGTCAGTTGAGCATGAGACTCTTGGTTTTGGCTGAGGTCATGATCTCAGGGTGGGGAGATCCAGTCGCTCATAGGGCCCAGGGGTTTCTGAGCTGGAGTTGGCTTGAAAAATCTCTCTCCCTCTCCCCCCAAAATAAATAAAATCATTAAAAAAATAAAGATAAAAATAAAATTGGTAGAAAAGGAAAAGGAGAGAGCTGGAGCTATAGTCTGAATAAGGGGCTATGTAGGGGCACCTGGGTGGCTCAGTTAGTTGAGCCTCTGACTTAATATCTGCTCAGGTCATGCATGATTTCAGGGCTGTGGATCCAGCCTTAGGTCGGACTCAGGCTCAGTGTGGACTCTGCTTGTCCCTCTCTCTCTGTTCCTCTCCCTGCTTGTGCTCACACTCTAAATAAATAAATACATAAATGAAATCTTGGGAAAAAAGAGATTATGCAAAGTGAGCTTTTTGTTTTTCAACTTGTAGGCAAGGGATCATTGGACAACTCTCTATTGAGAAAAAAAATGCTTTGGTTTTGTTTTGTTGGTTTTTTGTTGGTTTTTTGTTTTTTCCTATGGAGCTATTAGGTAAAATGTTTTTCACAATTAGGGTATGTAAATACACGTCTTGGACTTCTTTTATTTGGCTTTGACCCTTAGAGATACATTACTCAATTCTAAGTTTCCAGTGTGATGTTAACCTTGGTAGAGACCATGTTTTGTAGGAAAATGGGTACAGGAGTCCCAGTACATATTTGGCAGATTGATGATCTGGACATGACCTCCATGTTTGTATCACACATCCTCTAAATGTTGAAAATGACAATATGGCTATCTAAATGATGCAGATTAATACATTTAAATGACATACATTTTTGTCTCCAGAATGAAAGCATTCTTAAAAAGTAAACAGTAAAGAAGGTCTTTGGCACACTATTTTGAATTCAGATCTAAACCATGGATGGATTGTGTAATTCTGAACTTATCCCTGGCCATTGCTTTTGGAATAGAATAAAAAACCAGTACTTGATGATTATTACCAGGATAGCAATTCATTGTGTAAGTTAAAAAGTAAGAGTGGCCTTGAATTTTAACTTTAACACCGAAATCCAGAAAGAAATGTATCTTGTGCACGATGAGTGAAAGAAGATGAAAAGTCATTACACGGTGTTTTCGCATCTAACGTTATAAATCACAAAAACATGAAAGAGGCATCACTTGCAGCTTTTCTCAAGCCTCTCGGATACATTTCAAGCATATTATGGAGAAATTTTAACCCACTGTCACTTTATTCTTCAACCAAAAGAGAAAAGGGAAAAGACTGTCATCAAGTTTCATTTTTCCCGGGACCATTTCATCAAAGTCTATGAGATCACAGGACAGAGTTATCAGCTGCCTGAGCCTAGGGCAGCAGACAACAAATGATGCCTGATTCACAGGTAGGGAAGAGGCAGAGTGAAAAGTTATCTGGAATATCTTGTATGAGCATTTATATGGACATTAGTTAAGGGAATGGTTGAAAAAAGTTGTTTGAGAAAACTGAAAATGTGGAACTTTGATTGCAGGCAAACTCCTGCCAATGTTCATGGGAACCATTTGAAATGTTAAAGTTGAATCATGCCTCCATTTCCAAAATCATCATCATTATTATGTTTAAACATAGAGACAATGGAAAATCTCAGAAAGGAGATGTATAAGGAGATTTTCTACGTTTAAGGTGGTGCTAATGCTATGCTTGACAGAAGGAATGTTGCTGATCCTGGCTGAGTGTGGGGGGCCCAGCAGGCAGTAGTAACCCTCTTTTATGTCCTGGCTTTTGATGTTTTGACATCTAGGGCCTTAATGGCCCTGGAGGAACTGTAACACACAGCATCTTCACTTCGTGCTGCTGAGTGGGGTTGGGGGTGGAGAGCCTGCAAGGGCTCACCGCTCCATACAGTGGGCAAAGCAAACCAGATGGTAGAGAATTTGAAAACACTAAAAATGCATCACAAGTAAGAAACTATCGGGAGTAGTGGCAATACCCCCCCAAAAGCCTTTCTTGTCCAAATGATTAAAAAAAAATTCATTTCTGAGTCTTTATCAAATATACCCAACACTCTGCCAAAGGAAGATAAAGACTTTTCTTTCCTTCCCTCTTTCTAGAGACCTTGAAGAGCCCAGAGGAAAAGCTGACTGGGATGAATTTAAATGTAGTCCTTTCTCAAGGCAAAAAGATGGTTACTAACCTACTGCATGGTCCTTAGAGTCTTATAAAAAGTGCTCAGTGTCCACTTGTCCTAAACCAATATTTTATATAAAAACTTTAGGCCTTTCAGAGTTAAAATCACATCAAATAAGGTTGTGTATCTTGTGCATGTTATTTCATGTAATAACTTAATTCCCAAATTTTATATTTGCTGTTAGAATCAAATTTTAATTTCCTTTTATGCTTATACTAGTTTAATAATAGTATTGGGATTATAAATCAATAACAAAAACTCACTGCAAATTTTATTTTTGAATTGTGAAATTATCTCAACTCTCTCTTCTCTGGCCAGCTGACGGGCTTGTGTTAGGGTAGTTTGTTATGTAACTGAATGTGTCTCTCCAAAATTCTTATGTTGAAACCTAATCCCCAATAGGATGGTATGTGAAGGTGGAGGCCTTACAAAGGTGACTAGGTCATGAGGGTGGAGCCCTCATGGATGGGATTAGTGCCCTTATCAAAGAGACCCAGAGAGCTTTCTTGCTCCTTCCGTCATGTGAGGACAGAGTGAGAAGATAGCCATCTATGAACCAGAATGCCAACACTTACCAGGCATTGAATCTGTTGCCTCCTTGATCTTGGACGTCTCAGTCTTCAGACCTGTGAGAAATACATTTCTGCTGGTTCTAAGCCACCCATTCTGTGGCATTTTGTTAAAGCACCCTAAAAAGACTAAGACACAGATCTACTTGGTCAGGGCCAGACACACGGGAAAAGCCTTGCACGTTACCACAACAGTTCCCATATTGCTCATATTTGTTGGTCCTTTAGGAAAATAGTCTATTTTGCATCTTCACACAGATACTGTGGAATAGTGGAAAGAACAAACATACATACATAAATCTGATGCGAATTACAGCAGTCTGTACCACCAGCTAACCAGATACTTTGACCAAGTCTCCCTCTTTCACAGTATGATTGTATAAATTGACTAAAATACTTAAAGTCATTCCTGGCACATAGCAGCATTAAATACATACTCCTTTGCTATAATACAACCCTTTCTCTCTCTCTCTCTCTCTTTCTCTCTCTCTTTTTCTTTTCTTTTTTTTTTTTTGTGGTACTTTCACTTTTCTGTCAGCTTCTAAAAGAGTAAATTTATCCTTATTTATTCCAAGATGAGGGGTGTTTTCAGGAAATCCAAACTTTAAGATTTCTTAGTCTAAACTTTCAATCCAGTGGCAGCTAGTTTCTAGCTGCCTGTTTATCAAAAATTTCCAGATTATCAACCCTGTTCATCTTAGAGCTCTAGTTATACAGTATTAGTAGTATTTCTTCTAATTTTTCCGCATAGTTAAGTTTCAGCACAAGAGGTAGCAGCAAAAGTAGGTTCTGCCTATCTGAAAATATTTATGCTTATTCATGCTGTTTCTAGTGCAGGGGTTCATCCATCTCCTAGGATGTGGCAGATGGAGCAATCACTGCTGACTGATTTATGGAGGAATTCTGAGTCAGTCATGAACTTGGCTGGGCCTTGAAAGGTGAGTATGATTTTGCTAGTTGTAGTTAACAAGGAACAAGAGACAGAGTTTATGCTAAGATGTTCAGAAAATATGAAAAACTATAGCTCTGGTAGAACAATGTTGCATTGACTATGGTCATTATGTTCTCTTCTGTAAGGGGCCTTGAATCAATCTTTGCTAATAATGACATATGAACAACAAGACGTGTTAACAAGTGAAACCAAAAATAGAGCAGGCAGCAAGGTAGTAATGGAGACTAGGAAGGCACTGGAGGGGTCATAGAGAACATATACTGCTGCAAAAACTCTCTTCAACCTTTGCTAAATGCTTTCACTGTAAAAGCTGTAGTTTTGTTTGGAAGAAATCATCTCTTTAGAGATTAATAGCACCATGATAGAATCTGCTTTAAAGCACTCTTTTAAAAAAAATCTAGAATCAGCATCCGAATTGCATGACATTGAGCAATGTTCTTAAATATTATCATCATTAACACAGATGCATTTTGCTATAAACATTTCTGATATACGAATACCCTAATTTATAAAAATATATATATTTATGTGTGTAAATATTTATAGAGAGATAGCTAGAGAGAAAGAGAGAGAGACAGAGCGAGAAACAGAGAGGGAGAAAGAAGAATTAATTTCTTATAGAAAGTTTGGCCACTTTTTAAAAATTCTAAGTATCCTTGGGACGCCTGGGTGGCTCAGTTGGTTAAGCGGCTGCCTTCGGCTCAGGTCATGATCCCAGCATCCTGGGATCGAGTCCCGCATCGGGCTCCTTGCTCGGCAGGGAGCTTGCTTCTCCCTCTGCCTCTGCCTGCCACTCTGTCTGCCTGTGCTCACTCGCTCTCTCTCCCTCTCTCTCTGACAAATAAATAAATTTAAAAAAAGATTCTAAGTATCCTCATTATGATCATTTATATTTACTAGCATATCCATACATCCATCAGGTGAGTTAGAATTCACAGCTGGTAATGGTGAAATTGACCATGACCTCAGGAAGGCAACATTGTCCAGGGGAAAGAACACAAGAGACTTGGCTTCTAGGCTGAGGTCCTCTATTGAGTAGAGTCACCCTGGGAAAGACCCTACATGTTTTGGGGCCCTGTTTTCTCATATATTGAATCAGAGAGTTGGATCAAATTAAATTTAAGATCGCTTCTATATAGTTCTAAAACTATATAAAAGAAATTGATCAATGTTCAGGAATCCCAAATGGGAAGAGAAGATGAAGAAATGCTTCCTAGAGAAGGTGAGAATAAACAATGAAGGATACACAATGGAAATCAGTCATCTTGAGTTTGCATTCCTGGGGGAGCCATCCAATCCACAATAAGTCTATAGGTATCAAAGTTGGGAAATGTGGAAACTTTAGAGGAATAACAAGTGGTCTAGTTTGGTTAGGATAGGAAGAACAGGGAGAAAACAGGTTTGAACATGCAGATTGGAACCATACAGTTTATTTATTCAGCAAGCATATATTAAGCCCTTACTAAGTGACAGACACTATCCTAACTGTAAGATACAATGGTGAGTAGGGTAGGCAAGGTTCTTTAGGGAAACTTATAGTGTTTGGGGGGAAGAGAGACTATTTAACAGCTATGCTAAGAAAGCATATGATAAGAACAGCTAATGCAGTCTGGAGTGTGACAGTCTTTGAAGATGTCATATTTAATCTGAAACCTAAAAGTTGAATCAACGTCAGCCAGATACTGCTTGGAAGACTGTTCTAGGCTGCGAATATCTGCCTTTACTAACCCTTGATATGTAACTCCTATCATCAAATTGTGGGCCATGTGTCCAGAAACCATTACAAATGGGTTACTGGCACTCCAAGCAATTGAAATTATCATGCAGAACAAGTGTGTTTACCATCCCTGGACTAGGAGATATTATACCAGATAGAACCTGGCATCTTTTCATTTTCAAATACAAAAGTATACTTACAATTTGAAAGATCTCACAAACAGTATTAGTGAAAATCCACAAATAGAACATCAATTTATTCATTCAAGCTTAGCCAAATTTTAATAAAATTAGATAATTAAAAAAATACGTGAAATGTGTGATTAGACAGCTTCTGATTCTATGTTCAGTGTTTGATGAGAACCCAGAGGGAGGAGGCTATAAATTTTAAGCTGTGAGTTTCTTTATCAAGATTAACCTGTTGAAGTATATAATGAGAAAAGTCTAATGGTTGGATTCATCAAAGGCTAAAATTTGACAGGGAAAATAGAATTAATGACAATTGTAACAAAGGATATAGGCAACATAGAAAAAGAAAGCCAGAAGGTTGCTGGCCAGTGGGGGAAAGGGAACTGACAATCTCAGTAAGGCTAAAAAACTCATTGGGAGTGAGGGGAGACAACCAATGAAGGTTCCTAGGGAGTAGGATACTGAAATGTGAATTGTCAGAAAGGGGGATGGAAGGTTTAGGGTGTAGTCATGGGAGTGGGAGCTGAAGGAAACAGGAAAAAGCAAGTGACTGTGATGCCATAATTTTGATTGAATGCTCCCATCAATATTTAAGTCATCTAGGATGATAATGGGAATAAGAATCAAATCAAAACTTTAAGCCCCAATGCCAACATTTTCAAAGAACGTGGGTAATTTTTACCCATTTGGGAAACAAAAGGAAAGTAAAATCCAATAAAAACTGCAATAATCCATCTAAAAGCCTTGGGATGGAGGAGGAACAAGAAACTATTTAGAAGTGATAGTGACAAGCATAAGGAATAAAACCACCTGCTCCAGGATGACAATGTGTGGAGGAGGAGAGGCAAGGTGAGGCAGTCAGATTGAAGAAGAGTCGGATTACACTTATGGTGGGCTTTTGGTGTGAGTTTAAGACAAGGGGGTTTGAGGGTGTAAGGTGGGCACAATGAAAGGAAATGGAAAGTCATGGTCAGGGCATCAAAAGAACAAAAATGGGCTTGGGAACCCAAGGTCTAGGATGACAATTCAGAACTGTGAAGGGGATGGAAAAGCTTGGACCTATCAGGTGGTGAAAGGTGGCAGGGCTAAAGGTCTTGGTGTTATCAGCTGATCTCAAAACTCTTACTAGAACCTGGTTGAAGAGATGTTTCCCTGTTGATGCAGGCAGGAGCGCTCATTTATACCAGAGTCCAGACTAACAGTCTCTGTCCTGGCGCTGAATTCCTGACTTAAAAACTCAGCAGCTTTAGGTGGAGAGGTAGCATCACTGGGCTGAGCCACCACAATCTCCCTCAGGGTTTTTCTATGACCACACAATAGGCTTATTGGAAAAGGAGTGGCACCTTATTTGAAGATTACCAGGCAGGGTCAGGGTTGGCATTAGCTAAATCAGCAGGAGTTCACAGGTTTATCCCAGTTAGAATTCAGGTCTGATCTCCATGCTCAGCATGGACCTGGAGTGGAAGCCAAATTGACCCTCCGTGATAGAAGGGGAAGCTCTGGAGTGTGGAATGAGAAGCTAAACTCTCTGTCAGTGTGTTAGTCTCAGGCTACTAGGACTTCCTGTAGCCATGGAAAGCCATACATACAGGAACCAGAGTGCTGCCATATCTGGCAAGAATTCCTTAAACAGTTCCAAGGGTATCTCCTTGTGATAACATGACTGGGTGTGATGAAGCAGGACAAGACCCATGCAATCATGCCTGTGAACACGTTGAGAACTGAAGCCACTTGAGTGCAAGCCCTTTGAAGATAATTTGTTAGATGGTATATGAATGTCAGCAGGTAAATGGTGCCCACCAAAAAGGGGCAAGTCCATCCCTCCTCAGGGAAATGAAGCCCGAGATGGACACAGTTGACCTGTCCTCCTATCTGCTTTCAAGAGCAATCCAAAGAGGTTGTGCTCTTCCATCTTGTAAGCTGGCTGACAGACATCTCCCTACCCGTACCCTTCACTGCCTTTAAGATGAGCTTTCGCAAGAAAAAACTAGAACATCTTAGTGAGATGAAGTAAGGGTCTGGGTCAGGAAAGGTCCTCGACCCCCAAATAAGATGGATATCTGCCTTCCAAAGTTCAATTCTGGCCCATTTTAAAATATTTCCATTAAATGTGTTAAATATACTTTATATATATAAACACCCTTTATCTCATACAGAAATTTTCCCTGAATTTAATTTATATGCTTCCTTCTACCTATTCTTAATCATTTTGACCTAATTCTTCCAGCTGCAGTTAAAGCCTATTTCCTCTACTTTGATAATTAGAAAATTTTCCTCTAGGTAGGTAATTTGAAAAAAGAAAACGCTGCCAACGCTTCCTTCCTAGACTGCATATCTTTAGTTACCACATTTTTTTATGGTGTGAATGAAAATTCAAATGGAAAAATCAGCAAACTGGAATATTCTTGAGTTAACCTCAGTTTACCTCTGATGCTTTACTCAGTCTCTGTTTTTATAATGTCAGTTAACTTAACAACTTAGCAAAAATCAGTTCTAATTTCTATCAACTCTCAGCAAAGTTGATGTGTTAAGACCCATTGGAGGTAGCGTTTTAATGACACAAATTCAAATGTCACTGAATCAAGTCATTTGATACTTGACGTGAAAATTTATATATTACGTTTTCCTTTTCCTACCCCCTCTTACAACACTATTTATTTTGAAGTCTTTGGGGGATCTCAGGCATGCGTTTTCCAGACCCCAAAGCTAAGAAATGCACTAGGATTGATGTGCTTTTTGGAGACAATTCTTTTCTAAAGTCTGGTTTTATCTAAGAATTATTTGCTCCATGAAGCTGTAATCATGAAATACTTTTTCCAATAAAAAAAATCCTGCAGTAATATATCAGGAGCTTTACAACAGTTTATTACTACAGAAAGAGGTCATTTAAATCCAATAAAGCACCATCCTCATTTAACCTCTTTTGTGAAGGGATGAGCTTAGCTATTATGAAATATATTTCCAAGTTTGGCCTTAAAAACAATTATGCAAACAAATAAAGATTCAGCATTGGGTAAGAGCATAGGATTTGTGTTTAGAAGGTTTAAATCTCTGTTCATTTATTTACTAAGCTGCCTAAACTTGGGAAAATTAACTGTTAACTTCTCCCATCTGAGAAACGGAGGCATATGGGGCACCCAATGGTGCTTGTAAGGAATAAATGGCAAATGTATATAAAACACCCAGTCCAGCAACACTGCAAGCATCCATAGATCGTAACTCTTTGTATCAATTGAGTTATACTAATTTGCAGTTGCAACCTTTTCTCTTTTTTCCATTTCACTTATAAAAATGCCCCATATAATAAAAATGTAGCAATGAAAATAGGAAAGGTTACTCACTGAATTTATTAAAAAAATCAAAATATAGAATATTTATTAAATGAATTATTTTATTACATCTACATAATTATATTATATATTTTACACATACATATTTATATATGTAATATATTAATGAAATTGTGAATTTTATTATATATTTATATATGTAAAATTATATGCTTCATTTAGCTTACAGCAGTGTATTAATATTTAATTAACTTTCAAGTGGTTTCTCATAAGTCAAATGACATCATAGTACTTCCAATTCATAATACGTATTTTACATGTAAAATTTTCTGGACACAGAGTATCAAAATATAGTAATAATCATACGTACCCAAGTGTGTACAAATTGCCAATAGATAAATGTCCAATCATTAATGAAGTTTTGTAGAACAATTGGAATTATTCACATTTACCTCAAGACTTATTCTGATAATAACCTGTGTTTCCCATAACCACGTACATGGATTTAAGAGATCAGGGAGCAAACCATAGTAGCTAAAAAGGCAGAACACCTGTGGTGGTCACTCTGAAATTCTCCCACAAGCCCGCACCAGTCTTTCTTGCTGAGATAATCTGGGAGCTCTACTAGGGAATGCTGGGAATAAAACCTGGAAAAACAGAATGTGCAATCAAATCCAAAGAGTGAAGCGCAAGCCAAAAGGAGAGACAAAGTCTAGTGAGGGTTAGAACATGGCGATGAGCAAGGTCCCTTTGAATCTAGCAAGTCCAATCTAGCAAGTTCATTTATGACAAGTAGACCAAAAAACATCTTGCTTTTTTATTTTTCATTCTTTTCTGTATAAAAAATTTTTAATTGAAGAAATTTTTTGAAGTACAATTGATATACAACGTTAAATTTGTTTCAGGTCTACAACATAGTAGACCTGAACTTCTCCCTACATTATGCTGTGCTCCCTACAAGTGTTAGCTACCATCTATCACCATACAACCCTATTATAATACCATTGACTCTACCTTTCACCCCCCCCATGTCTTTTTTATTTTATAACTGGAAGCCTGTTTCACCTTCTCCCTTTACCTATTTTGCCCAACCCCTGCCCCACCCCTCCGGCAACCATTACTTTATTCTCTGTATTTATGGGTCTATTTCTGCCTTTTTAAAAAAATTGGATACATTGCATGCTGTGTCATGAAACCGGTTTGCTCTTAAGATAGACATTTTCAGAAATATTCATGTAGGAGCAAGGCCAAGGTTGCTCAGTTAAAAAGCAGTAATTGTAGAGAGAAATAGTCAAAAACTGACTTGGGGAAATAAATACAGAAATGGAAAGGAAGGTAAAATAAACTTATCTTGGTAGTAGAATTGGCATACATTGATGACAGGTTATTTATGAGAGATTTCTGATTAATCTATTTTTTCATAATTCTTAAGAACACATTCAATAATTATGACATATATGATAGGAAATATTTTGCCTTTTATATGTTTTACCAAATGCTCCCCTTCTTGTTTGGAACCAAGAGCCAAGATTCTAAATTTTGTGATCTTGCACTATGACCTGGTGGTAAGTATGCCCCCTTACACAAGTATCAAATGCCATTGGCATAGAACTCTAGAAAATGTAATCAGCATAATACACAATTTAATACTAACTCAGCAAAGTATATATAGTATTCCCTCGATTTCCCTCTTCCTTTGACATCTCATTTATGCATTTGTGATTTGTTTTCACATTATTTGGGGTGTCTGAAGTTTCTATTCCATTTTTACAGCATTTCTGTTTACTGTCCATATCATAATGGACTCCAACCCACGCAACTCATACCCACAGTTATGCAGTTTCTAACTGATTTGAATAGTGTCTCTCCAATACTTTAAGACACCATGGGAAGCCCTTGCCAGTTTCTGATGTTTAAAGCAAAGTGGCATCCTAGTTTTATTTTCTCATCATTGCCGTCATTACTCCAACTTTCTGCAAAGCTTTTGGCTTTGAGGGATGGAGTATATTCCATTCCCTTTTTGTAGATTTTGCCCCCATTTAAACCCTAAAAGATTTCTGTGCCCAAAAGCTCCATCCCCATTTCTTTTTTTTTTTAAGATTTATTTATTTATTAGAGAGAGAGAGAACGAGAGCAGTGTGGGAGGGGTTGGGGGTGGGATCAGAAGGAGAGGGAGAGAGAATCCCAAGCAGACAACCCCTGACCGTGAGCCCAACACAGGGCTCCATCTCATGATCCTGAGATCATGACCTTAGCCGAAATCACGAGTCCCACACTTAATCAACTGAACCACCCAGGCAGCCCCTCCTCTCCTACTTTTTTCTAGCCTATATAATTTCTTACCACACTTAAATGTAACCATCCCCCCTCCCCCACCCCCAATTATAATAGCATCAGTAGTATCAAGCATCATTTAGTTTTGGAATGGAAATCAATGGAAAACATTTCCTGCATCATGTGGAAATGGAAACTAAGTTCCAGGTTACTTAAGGGATGTTGTCCAGGGAGCTGGCTGTCCCCCAGGAAGACAATGATGCGGGAGGCCAGAGGCAACTGCCTACAGTCGGATTGGCACTCCTGTGGATGGTTATGTTTTTCACAGATGGTGCCTTGATAGATGCTTGTTCACTGTGGTGTTGAAAATGTTGTGGGCACTAAACCACAGGCAAGTTTTCATTCCCATTATTTCTGAAGCAATGAGAAAATACTTCCTGTGTCTCAGAACAATGTTGCAGTTCCTCTGAGACAAGTTCGAGAGTGCAACTCAAGCCATTTCAGATTTCTACTCTTAGGAAGTGTAACTACAGGGTTCAAGAGGCCATGTTCTCTCTCCAAACCCACCTCATTTATTTTGGGAAACCACCATCTAGTTCTATTTTTATTAGAACTTTTGACCCGTGGGATATTTTATGTTTCCCAGGTGAATAGAAAAATGAGAACAAATGCATATATACTTCCATACATAAAGACATCATTAGTAGTAATTGGTTTGGATTGAGCTGTAATTTCTTTGGCCAGGAGCAAATAACCACCTGTCTCAACCAAGTGGCACCAAATTCTGCTCTAGCAGAAGCCAGCCAGGGAAGCCTAAATAGGTAGAGTTTTAAAATAGAGCTTATTTTCTTTGTTCCTTCCCAAGGAGAATGTTTTGAAGGAAGGAAGGATTGGGCAACAGAGCCCATGTCTTTTTCATTTGAAATACTTTGTGGATGCTATTTTACACAAAATTTCTGTTTCTTGGGATTCTTAAAAAAAAAATGGCAGCATCATAGTGAGGTATTGTTTATTTTTGCCTTCAGAAGCCTTGGAGCAGAGTGAAGAAAGGATCAGCAATTACAGAGGCTGCCCCTTTGTCAGTAGCTTTATTGTTTATTTTAGAGAGTATGGACCAAGCTATCCATGGATTTCCCAGTACTTTCTTCCTTCTCATCAGCATACAGAATGTTCTGTTTCTGCATCCATATTATTTTATTTGTTTATACCCATTTGTTTGTACACATAAGATCTATCACATCTTGTCCTAGTTATCTGTTTATACAGAAGAGCCTAACTGCTTCATGCAGCATGGAATTTATAAATGAGAGATTTCTCCATCCTTAATTACAGCAAAAAAACCACATTTTTTATTCAAGGTTCAAGTCTAATAATTGACAACCGTCCATTCAAATTTGGCTATAAAAAGATATTGGACAATTCACTATTAACATCTATATGTGACTTTAAGTTCATTGCTGTCCATTTTGTGAAGTGAAACATACTACTTGGAATTGCCCTATAATATAGACTTGAGATTTATTAAAGAATCTCTATCACAAATAACTGTAATTTTACCTGAAGAATTCTGAAGTGAGTGGAAAAACCTAAATCTCAATCTCATTCTTCTATTTTGAAGCTCTGTAAATGTGGGTGAGTTTTTTTTTTAA
>PISX010024888.1:0-27059 GCA_004024625.1 Mellivora capensis | reverse complement strand
GAGGAGAAGAAAGTAAAAAAAAAAGGGGGGGGACGGAGAGCAAAGACACATCTTCACTATACCATAAATATGAAGCTCTATTAGTGTTCCTGTACCAATATCTCATAGAAGCCCATATTTCCATTTTCTCAGGAGTACTCCCCATTATTGTGTAGGGAACCAGACTGCATTAAGGTGTGATGATGTCAAGCCAAATACACACTGGTACTACTGAGTTCACGGTTTAGAGTTTGGGTCCATAAGCAGGGTTAAGCTACCCGTCTTTGCTGGATCCCAGAGCAGAAGTAGAAAACAAACCCAATCAGCACCCAGATGCCAAATTTCAGCCAGGTGCCAGCTGACATCTGCGTCATAAGGCAAACATTCACAGAGATGCCCAGGAGTGGGAGGAGAGGCAGAGCAGGGACCTTAAAGGGAAGGGGAGAGGAGCTCTGTGGCTGTCTCCAGATGACCCCAGTGATCCCAGTGATGAACAACAGGAGCAGCACAACCACTGTGATAGGCCCTGGGTCTCCAGAAAGCAGACCTGGCCAGTGGGTCAGCACCAGGCAGAGGAGAGTCAGCAGCAGAACCAGCAGTGAGGAGCAAACATAGACAACCCGGCCAGAGAGTGGAGTGGGGGTGGGGCTGCCTGGAAAAAATAGTCCTTGTAGAGTCAGCTTCCCTGCTGCAGGTGCGGTCTCCTCCTGCATCTGCATTACATTTCCCCCATTCTCCTCCTGCAACTCTTCTTCGTTTTCCTCCTTCCTCCTCTCAATTTGGTACCTGACAGTAAGAACGCAAAAAGCCATCAGGGAATAAGATATCAGGGTCCCAACTGACCTCAGGTCCAGAATATCAGTGAGTCTAAAGAAGAATACCATGATTGCTGTGATAATGCCAAGGATCAGAGTGGACAAGATACGGCCATATGTGCCATCAGTGAACCGGGAAAGGACTGGGAACAGGAGACCATCCTCTGCCATCATGTGTATCACCCGAAGTATGGGGAACATAAAGCCCCAATAGATGCCAACAAAAATACTGCAAAAAATTGCAAAAACTACAACATAGTAGGCAGGGACCCAGCCAATATGGAGAAATGCCTCAGGCAAGGTGCTCCCAGGTTGAAGCTGGTAGTAAGGAACCATGAGTGTAAGTGCTGCAGAGACACCAAAATACAACAAAAAGCAGATGAGCAGTGACATCACAATGCCCCTGGGGATGGAACGCTGGGGATTGTGGGATTCTTTGACTCTGGTAACAATAACACTGAAACCTATGAATGCATAGAAGCAGGTAGCGGATCCACGGAGAATCCCCTGGAAGCCAAAAGGCATGAATCCTCCAGAGCCCAGAGGGCCCAAGCTAGAGGTGCCATTGAGTCCGGCCTGTATGTAGTCCTCTTCTGTGAGCTTCCAGTTGTGCAGGTCCCCCTTAATAAAGCCAGAGATGATGAAAAAGCTGAGAACCAAAAGCTTCACCAATGTACACACTTCAAAAACTCTGAAGAACCCACGCCGACTTACATATTGCAGTTCCATGAAGAAAAACAGAAAGATGACAAAAAAGTAGCGTAGATTGTCTGCAGTGACTTGGGGAACATACTGTGAGATGGTCTCTTGCTGCGTCTCAGAGATCCGGTTCCCAAACAAGATGTCAAAAGTTAAGATCCAGGCCTGGACCACAATGAATGCATCAACAACAAAGGAGAGGATGAGATTCCAGCCAGTGATGAAAGCCCAGAATTCACCTACAGTGACGTAGATGTAGAGATATGCCGAGTCAGAATGGGGAACCCGGGCACTAAACTCCGCATAGCACAGCCCGGCCAGCAGTGATGTTAGACCTGCTACCAAAAAGCAGATCACAATGGATGGTCCTGCTTGGTTACTGGCCACCTCATTAGCCAGGAAGTACACACCAACGCCCACTGTGTTGCCCACACCCAGGGCCACTAAATCCAGAGTGCTCAGTTTTATGCCAGATTTAAACTCATACAATTCTTTCTCCGGCAGACGTCTGCGTACCAGCCTTTGACCAAACCTGCGAAGCACCTGACGCAGCATTCTCGCTGGAATTGAAGAAGATCTAAGGATCAGAGAGCTGTAGCAGGCCCAGGGATCCAAGGGTGCTGGATCTGGTTAAGTGAGGCTGAGTTAAGCCAAGTTGGATGGGGACTGCTGGGGTCCTTTGCTCAGGCTTCAGAGCTGCTGTTGCTTATTTCTTCTTTTTTTTTTTCCTTTTAAAAATTTTATTGGATATTTTTACTTTTTAAATTTAATTTAACTTAATTTAATTTAATTTAATTTTATTTTATTTTTTCAGTGTCCCAAGATTCTTCTGGTACGTGCTATCCTTCCGGAATGCCTATGGAAAAAATAATATTTACTGAACAATGGTGTTCCACCAATCAACTGAGAATCGAAGGTTGCATATAGCCTGTTGCAGCCCAAGCATCACAGAAACTGACACCAAAAGACACCACAGAAAATTAATCCTGCTTTCCCTCCAGGAAAAGTACCAAATACCTCTCAATATTCTGGTTTTGGTTTTGTTTTTGTTTTTTAATTTATTTTTCAGTGGGCTCCATGCCGAGCATGGAGCCCTACATGGGGCCTGAACTCACAACCCTGAGATCAAGACCTGAGCTGATACCAAGTGTTGGAGTCTCAACCAACTGAGCCACCCAAGAACCTCAAAATTTCCTTTTTTCCACTCCACATAACATAATCCCATGTGAGTTCATGAGTCACATAGCTTCCTGTGTTAATTAGGTGGTAAGACACAACAGGGTATGGATGTATTGTGCAAGAATTCACATGCGGGATGTGTGCCCACTTGTTGAGCATGAGTTATGACACATTAATTCATGGACTAGATGCCTCTTGGCAATTACAGACCCATTCCTTATATATCATTGGAGTTTAAATACAAATATTAGTTCTCTCTGCCTTAAAACTCTGAGCCACAAAATCTGCTACCCAAGGTTACAATCACTTTGGCTCCCTTTTCCTCATTCTACATCATCTATTTAGCTGTGCTGATGGCCAAGAATGTACAATCCACCCCTTCCCTTCTCCCACTTGGCCCAACGGGGCACTGTGAACTTAGAAAAGGAGGGAGAAAGGGACAGGAACTTCATCACCACCTGAAGGAGAGGACCAGACTGTCTGGGAAGGAAACACTGGAGAAATGGGGGCAGCAGCCAACCCATGATCCATGACTAGAGGGGAGAGGAGCCATAGAGGCTATATTGTGATTTCTGGCATTCAATAAACCTGACCCAAAACAACCAGACAGAAATTCACTACCTTTTTTATGTCCACAGTATGACAGTGTGATAGGTAGGGAGAAAAGAAGTGAGTCACTTAGCTCTGTTGCTCTCAACCAAAAAAATTTCTTTCGTCTCTGTTGGGGTCCATTATCAAAGGAATGAGACTGAGACAAAGTGAAAGTTATGCAAAGCCTTATTCTATACCAAGCATTAGCAGTCAGACTGACTGGCCAGGGGAACGAGACTGAGACAAAGTGAAAGTTATGTAGACCTTTATTCTATGCCAAGCATTAGAAGTCAGACTGACCGGCCAGGGCCACCTCTGAAGAGGCGACCCCCTCCCAATCTCACAGGCTGGTTTTATAGGGCATAACCCCAGATCCAAGGTACGTGGCTTTTATTGTTAAGGCGTTTACTCCCAGAATCGATACCTGGAACCATACCAGGAGCTACTGGGGCATTTATTCCCAGAATGAAGTCCGTGGATGCAAACAACAATATGGCTACCTAGGCAATATGGAGTTGCTCTCGCTAAGCAGGCTCTAATAGTTAAATAGGTTTTAACATTAAATTGGCCCTAACAGTCTCCTCCTCCTCTGGGTTTCAGGAGAGAAGGTGAACTCATTTGTGCAGACACTCTCCTCACTGGTCACACTGTGCTCTATACACACCCTGTGCCATCTGGGGTGTCAGCTGCCAGGGGCTTGGAGAATCTGCCCTGATCTGAGCTTGTATTAAGCTTGTATTAATACAAGCTTGTGAGCTTGCATTAAACTCACAAGGTCACTTACTTGTGTCTCCCTGTGAATTTTTCAGAAGTTACTTTTAACTCATTCAAACGTTATCTGAATGTTTTCTTAATGAAGGAATCCTGTGTGTGATTCCTTCTTACTCCTTCTCTCCTACTTCTCTTCAGATGGCCCCCTCCACAAGGGGAGCAGGCTCTGGATGAACAATTCACAGCAATGCCCAGGAAATGAGAAATGGAGAACAGAGTAACAAAGTCATGCAGCCCCCACTCTCCTCCCTGTTCTTGCTTTGGTCTTATGAGAATTTTAGGAAATGTTCTTAGAAGTTTTTAAAGGCAGAAATATCAGTCAAAATTGGAAAGTCTACTCTGTAG
The DNA here is from genome assembly GCA_004024625.1 of Mellivora capensis. NCBI lineage: Eukaryota > Metazoa > Chordata > Mammalia > Carnivora > Mustelidae > Mellivora > Mellivora capensis. The sequence continues at coordinate 22,680 of PISX010024888.1, read as the reverse complement.
ATGATTAAAAAGAACCCTTGGGTTATGGGCAAGACCTTCTGTCTACAAATCCATCTAGACTCCTTATTTGCCACTCACCAGTTTCAGTGGTATGATTTACAAACAAGCCCAGAAGATAGATAATGAGTGTCAATTCTTAACTCATGGAAACTTTTTACACTATCTGAGGTTTTCCCAACCCACCATCAGGTTTCATACTCTTCCAAGACTCCACACTCCCCTTCCTTCACTATTTCCTTTGTTCATAATATGATCTGTACTTATTCCTCCAGCCCCATCCCCTGCCCAGTTCCTGCTCCAGCTGTGAAATTTAACACTCATACTGTTCCCTTGCCTCTACTGCTTTCTTGGCCCCTTCAATTAGCTAACCACCCCCATCTCTTTCAGTTCACTGCTCAGCAGTTGCTTCCTCAGGAAGCCTCCACTGACCCTTATGCTGCCCTTCCTATGTACTCTCCTTGCACCTGGCTTCCCCCCATGTGTCATTGATCTTACTGTATCCAAATTCCAGGTCAGCTGCTGGTCTCCTCCATCAGACTGAGAGGAAGGTACTCAGTAAATAGCTGTTGAACAAATGACCATGCTGAAAAAAAAACCTGACAGGGGCCATAATCTGGAATTCTTATATACTGGACATTGAGATACTTACTTTGTAGCCAAGCAATCCTTATAATTCAGGCTCATGTAGATATATACATGGTATTACCTTCTTTATGGAAGGCAAGCAAAATGGATAGTGTGATATATGGATACTGTGATAGAACCTTGACTGCCCATCATTCATCGAAGGTATGAGTCACACTGAGTGATAAAGCATCAGCCTTTTAGGACACTTATTTAAAAATATTAGGTTCCTGGAGGTTATTGGAAACACCACCCACACCCAGTTAGAGAATCCCTACTTTTTTGAAGGCATCATGCTCAGGTCCTATAATCCAGGTAGGATATCCTAAATCAGAGGTTCTCACTTTGAGGGATGGGGTAGGGGGACATAATTTAGATACCTGGAGACATTTTCCAACTTTAGATCCTCTCCCTCTGGAGATTCTTGTCCACAATCCCTGTACTTCCCATGACTGCCCTAAATCACCCAACTGACAAGAAACTGTCCTCAAGTTCAAGGGGAAGAGATTCTAAAAGCTTCCTTCACAAGAAGGCAGTGCAGTTCAGTGGTTGGTTAGGAGTAAGGCTCTGCAGGTAGACTGTTCAGGTTCAAATCGCACCTCAGTCTCACACCCAGGGACTTGTGGTAAAATTAGTTTACCTCTCAGGGCTTTAGTTTCCACAACAGTTAAATGGGAGTAAAAGTCAGTACCTCACAGGTCAGCTGTGAGGAGTAAGTGAAATGATGTCTGTATGTATGTAGCTCAGTGCCTAGCAAACCATATGGACTTAATGTCATCTACAAAGTACTTAATATTGAAAATGGTCCAAAGTAACCAAACACTGCAATCAACCAGTCTTTATAAATGTGCTAACTCAAAGTCATCCACAAAAGCTCGAGCTTCTTAGTTCTCCCCCATGAGAAACTGAAAATAGTCTCATTCCATATGACTCACCTTGAAATGTTAAGGACTCTAATTAGACACATTCATCCAAGCTGGTGCTGACACATGGGGGTCCTAGGCTCACTGAATTGAATCAGGCATCTAAAAATGCAAGGCTCAATATAATAATAATAATAACAGTATCTCTGTCTACAGATGCCTCCTCTGGAACAAGCAGTGCTGAGTACTGTAGAGAGAACAACAATGAACACTTGGTCAGAGATGTTCAGTATGAGCCTTGGCCCTTCCTCATAATGACATGAACACAGGTAATTTCTTTTTTTTTTTTTAATTAATTTCATTTCTTTTCAGCGTAACAGAATTAATAGTTTTACAACATACCCAGTGCTCCATGCAATGTGTGCCCTCCATAATACCCACCACCTGGCTCCCCCAACCTCCCACCCCCCACCCCTTCAAAACCCTCAGGTTGTTTTTCAGAGTCCATAGTCTCTCATGGTTCATCTCCCCCGCAATTTCCCTCAACTCCCTTCTCCTTTCCATCTCCCCATGTCCTCCGTGTTATTTGTTATGCTCCGCAAATAAGTGAAACCATACGATAATTGACTCTCTCTGCTTGACTTATTTCACTCAGCATAATCTCTTCCAGTCCCATCCATGTTGCTACAAAAGTTGGGTATTCATCCTTTCTGATGGAGGCATAATACTCCATAGTGTATATGGACCACATCTTCCTTACCCATTCATCCATGGAAGGGCATCTTGGTTCTTTCCACAGTTTGGCATCCTTGGCCATTGCTGCTATAAACATTGGGGTACAGATGGCCCTTCTTCTCACCACATCTGTATCTTTGGGGTAAATACCCAGTAGTGCAATTGCAGGGTCATAGGGAAGCTCTATTTTTAACTTCTTGAGGAATCTCCACACTGTTCTCCAGAGTGGCTGCACCAACTTGCATTCCCACCAACAGTGTAAGAGGGTTCCCCTTTCTCCACATCCTCTCCAACATACGTTATTTCTAATTTCCCAATATCTCCATGACTCATCCACTAGGAACCTTACTTAACCTCCCTCACTGGATCAACATGAGAATTCCATAAGAACATACAAACCAATACACCCTGCTGGTGGCAGTGTCACTGAGGCACCATCTGAAGCACAATCTTAGTGGTATTCAGAATGGACACTGTAGTGGTTGAATGGGTGAATGTATCTGAAACAAACATAGAATGTGGACTGGACCAGCATTTGTTAAATAACTAAAGAAAGGGCCTCTAGTGAGGATGGGAAATGTGAATAGAGATAAGGATGAAACAGGATAATAACATGTATTGAAAAGGGGCTAACTGGATGTAATAAAAAAATAAAATAAAAATTAAGAAAAAGAAAGAAAAGGGGCCTGACAGGAAGCTATGGTGCAAACATGCCATGACTGTGGGGGGGTGGTTACTGACTCCATTCTGTGCACTGCAGGTTCAACACAAGACTACAGGAGACAATGTTGTTAGAGAACCTGGTATAGAACTTGGTAAATGACAGACATTCAGTTCATTGAAATTGAAAATGGAAATGGAATCCTGTAATTGCCAGGATATGGAGAATGTAAAGAAGGAATACCAGCTAGAAAGAGGGTGAAGAACAGGAAAGATGGGGCACCCCCACTACTAGTTCCCACTGAACCCAATTCTTCTCTCTTCCAGCCCCTTCAACTGTCTTTTGAGGCTCTTGTAGTGGGAACTAAGGATGCTTCTGCCATGTTTTTCTCTCTGGGAACCATCTGCAGCCACCTGCCACTCAGCAAAGACACAACAGCGGTTTTCAAGATTTGTGAATCACAGACCCCTCTGACGTGGGTCACTTCAAAAAAAAAAAAGTCATACAATCTTCTGAAGTGCATCCATGGACACTGAGCAGGAATACTAGAGGAGGACCATCTGAATGGTAGGGTCAGAGACTGGTAATGCTTGATAGTTTATATTTCCTTCAACTGTGTTATGCAGGGTGGTCCTTGTGCTCTTCCCACATTTTCTGAAGATGAGGGAAAGTGGGCCTACAGACAAAGTATCAAGATTCCAGAGAAGCAACCCGAAGAACAAAACATCTGGGAATTAAATAATCATTTTTAATGACTCCAACAGGTGCAGGCAGAACAAACAATGAACAACCAACTATACAAGAAGAGAAAGGACACCCATGATTGGAAAGTCTGAGAGAGCCTACCACAAATCCAGTTTCTAACAACACAGAGAAACATCATCCTCAAATGCCATGTTCAGATATCTGCATTCTCATGCAATAATCTACAGTTATTCCAATGGTTTATATTCAGTCCAGGCTCTCTGACCCAGCTGTCAGAGCCCCACATTAATTCTCCCCCTACTTTCAGATACATCACTTCCTTCCTGACTCAGCTCCTCACATCCTGACTTACCCTTCCTGGGATAAGCCAGTGGCCATGGTAAGTGACCTGCCCTGCCAGGGAGGACCTACTCACTCCTTTTGGCCCAGTCTTGACCCTGCAGCCTCACTTAGCCATATTCTACAACCTTTCCTGCATCTAGGAAGCCTTTCCTAAGCCACCCTGACCCATCCCCATCTCCAGCCTTCCTCCCCTTCCCACTAGCCGATACTGCCCATCCTGATGGCCAGCTGAAACTGATTTTCCCTATCTGTCAGCTGGGGACCTGACTGTGTTCCTTACATTCCTTTATAGTCTAAGAGCTTCCAGATGGCAGGACCAGGATCTGAATACCTCCTCCTTCTGGATTCCACACTCCCATCTCCAGCCCTCCCTACACAGGACAAGGATCTGCTCATAATTGTAACAAGCAACCAAAAGAGGCATTTAGAACAGAGAAAATGAATATGTAGATATATTGAATAACTGCTATAACTTGAAATTCCTTGAAGAAGTGTTGTTGTTTTGTCTTGTTTTATTTTGTTTTTGGAAAGAGAGAAAGGGCCAAAGAGAGGTGTAAACAGGAAACTAGAATATGCACCATCATGTATTTCAGGAATGTCCTGAGGACATTTCCTACTGAGGGATCTGGGTCTGTGAATCTCAGTTTCATGGGAAATAGTCTCTCCCCAAAGAGGTGCTCACTCATAGGAGGTGATTAAAGAAACGCAGGCAGGGGCCAGGGAAAATGAAGCAGCTTGTATGGATTCCATAATGACTCTGGTTCCCCCTTCCCTCCCACCTCCTCCTTGTGTTTCTCTCAGTCTCTGAGCTCCTTCCAACTCCAAAACAAAAGATCCATCCCATGTTTCCTGGAAGAACTCCTGTCAAGTCCAACAACCCACTCCCTGAAGACCAGGCTGTCTTGCTTTCCCAGCCAGCCCCACCCACTCTCCTTAGTCTTGGAGATCATTATGTTCCCTCCTCTGTCTCTAAGAATGGTACTGAGCTCACTGTGGACTTTTCCTTTTCAAAACATTTTCCAAGGCAGTAACTGCCACTGGTTTCTATGGTAGGAAGTTAATACTACAGCCAATCAGGATGTTGGCCTGGGGCCTCTACTGAATAGCTTCAACGATAGTGTGGGTATCAATTGCTTTGAAAGAAGTGTGATGAAGACTTGAGAGGAAGGCTAATGGTGCCATTAAATAAGTGTTTTCAAGTTCTCAAAGTTTCAGAGAAACGGATTATAATTGCAACATCTCCAGAGGTTATATTAATCCTCTATATCCAAGCCAGTCTTTCTTACTCATAAAGTATATAAAGACTCTCATCCTCCTTAAAATTTCAAGACAAGAAGCTCCAGAGCCATCCAAACCGGTGGCTCCAAAACAAGCAAGGATGAAGTCTTTTGGATAGCTGGAGTTTCCCAGAGTTTCTGAAGTCCTAACTCAAGCAGCCCTGGATTCTGGTAAGAGACAATCAGGAATATAAGAATAGAGGCTTTGCGTTCAGGGCAAGAGTTTGAAATAATCCTAAGTGTGGTGCATGTGTAACCAGCACTTCCATCATGGAAACAGTTCAGGAAAACATAGGAAACGGTACACGGAATGAAAGCCACCATGGAAACTGGGCCTGAGTCTCATATTCAAGGGGAAAAAATAGTTCACAAAATCAAATGAAATATGTAATTTTCCCATTTTCTCTTTTTGTTTGTGCCTTCTCTAGAAGAGTGTGTCCAAACATGGTCTGTCATGTATTAATTCAACCAATAAACTGCTCCCTATTTAGTTAGCACTATGGATAAAGTAAGGAAAAACAAAACCTCCTCCATGCATGTTGCTTATATTTTTGCAGTAGGGAGCAAAAAAAAAAAACCACAAACCATAAAACACATTACTAACAGGTTTATATATTGTGTCATTAAACTGGTAATAAGTGCTACAGAGAAAAGGAAAGCAAACAAATTGTAGGATGTGCTCACAGTGGGTGTTGTGACTTTAAAATGGGTGGTCCAAGATAGACTCCCCTTCACATTGTTGTGCAACTTTCACCACCAGCCATCTCCAGAACTTGTTCATCTTCTGCAGCTGAAACTCTGTACCCATTGAGAAGTAGCTCCCCATTCTTCCCTCTCCACAGCCCCTTTCAACCACCATTCTATTTTGAGTCCCTATGAATTTGACTAATCAAGGTAACCTCACATAAATGGAATCATACAATATCATCTTTTTGTGACAGGCTCATTTCACTGGGTATAATGTCTTCAAGGTTCATCCATGTTGTAGCAGATATCAAAATATCCTTCCTCTTTAAGGCAGAATAATATTCTATGATGTATATATCTCACATCCAGGTTATCTGTTTATCCACTGATGGGCATGCTGGTTATTTTAACTATTTAATTATTCAAAAACAATGAATAATGCTGTTATGAATATGGTATATAAATATCTTTTTGAGGCTCTGTTTTCAATTCCTTGGGATATATACCCAGAAGTGGGATTGCAGATCACATGGTAATTATATATGTAATTTTTTGAGAAGTCACATTATTGTTTTTCCACAGTGACTGTCCATTTTATATTCCCACCTGCAATGCACAAACACCCCACTTTCCATTATCCTCTCCATTTTAATAGCAGCCATCCTAATGGGAGAGAAGTGTCACTTGGCTGTTTTGAAAAATAACAAGGAGTTCTGGGGGGCCAGGACACAGTGAGTGATGGGAAAGCAGTAGGGGGTGAAGTCAGAGAGAAAGCAGGAACCCAGATCCTTTACAGAGGGTCTGAGAATCACTGTGAGGACTTTGCCTGTTACTCTGTGTGTGATGGAAGCCCTAGAGAAACTGAGAGTTTCGCATTTTGTGTATCGATTTTCATATTCATTTCATAAGACGATGACTGATTGCCTTAACTGAAGCTGCTCATAGTCTAGATTATCTCCAGGCAGGACTCCATCACTTGAAAACCAAACAAAAGTCATTTTAGTGTCATTCACTACTTTAGGTTTTGCCCACCAGTATTGTGGATAATCAAGAGCTGACATGGAGAGAGACAGTGCTTTTTTCTGGAACTTGGTGAAATTAAGGACTGCAAAGACACAGATAAGACGACTCTTAGAAAGGGGACAGAAACCATGTGAATCAGGTACTCACAAGGGCAGAATTAAATAGATGAATCCAGTCCCAAGCCCCAGATGCCTCGGCAAGGACAGCCAGAAATGTCTGAAATACTCAGAGCTAGAGAGAAATAGATCCTCAAAGGGAAGCCTGAAAACATGTTTATATGAAGCAAAAAATACCTCTCATGAGCTCACCTCTCTGGGCAACAGGGATGAAAGCTTCTACATCCAAATAAGAAGTCCAAGGAATTATATAGTTTCTCAACTACAAATAATCTAGCATGAATGGCTGCCTAACCACCAAATATAAATATTAGAAAATATATGCTTATGTGTGTGGAGGGGGCTGGTGGGAGGTGGAGGGTAGAGGAGAGAATCATGGGGCTGTCCCTCCTGGGAAAGGAGGAGAGATAAAAATGAATTTTCACGATGACATTTTAGGATCCCTTTGGCAGTTAGGGGAGGGAAGGATAGTAAAATCTAGAAACCCAAATAACTAATTTCTCTCAGCAAGGCAACAGGCCATGGACTTCTATTTTCCTTTTGCTGTTTCTTTCCAGCTGAGGACCACCTTATTCATCCTCCACTCAACCCACCCTAGGGCAAAGAGACTCCACTGTTTACCTCACATCATATTCCTCTTCTTACTTCCCTTTTCTGTGGGCTCTTAATAGAGGTCTTGGGTTACCTTCAACCTTCAAAGAGGTATTATAAAAAGGGGACTATATTATATGAGAAGGCTGCTCATTCTCCTGTCCTCAAGTAGAAAAATAATAGACCTAAGTAGCAGTGAAAGTCTAATGTCATTCATCATTCATTCAGTCACTCAATAAATAGTAAGCACTTTCTATTTATTTGAACAGACAGAGATCACAAGTAGGCGGAGAGGCAGGCAGAGAGACGGGGAAGCAGGCTCCCCACCGTGCAGAGAGCCCAATTCGGGGCTCAATCCCAGGACCCTGAGACTATGACCTGAGCCGAAGGAAAAGGCTTAACCCACTGAGCCACCCGGGCGCCCAGTAAGCACTTTCTAAATGCCAGTCCTAGTGCTTGATGCTATGTACACAATGGAGAGGAGAAAGATGTGTTCCCTGCCTACACGGTACTAATTATATTTAGCAATGTTCTTATATAACATTCCTGCCCAAAATGTGTAACCTGAACCTAATGATAAAATCGATAAGTCTAGGTTTATTCCTAGGTATCTTATGATTTTTGAACATCAGTACTCTGAAAACTATAGAATAGTTACAAAAGAAATTTAAGAAGACTCGAAGAAATGAAAAAACAGTCCATGCTCATGGACTGGAAGGAAAAACTTTGTTAAAATGTCTATACCACCCAAAGAAATCTACACAGTGGATGCAATCCCTATCAAAATACCACCAGCATTTTTCACAGAACTAGAACAAAGTATCCTAATGTCTGTATGGAACCACAAAAGACCCCAAAGAGCCAAAGTGGTCTTGTAAAAGAAAAGCAGAGCTGGAGGCATTACAATTCTGGACTTCAAGCTATATTACAAAGCCATAGTCACCAAGAGAGTTTGGTACTGGCACAAAACCGACACCTAGATCAGTAGGACAGAATAGAAAACCCAGAAATGGACCCACAACTCTATGGCCAACTAATCCTCAACAAAGCAGGAAAGAATATCCAAAGGAATGAAGACAGTCTCTTCAACAATTTGTGTTAGGGATACTGGACAGCAACATGCAGAAGAATGAAACTGGACCACTTTCTTACTCTATACACAAAAATAAAGTGAAAATGGATGAAAGACCTAAATGTGAGACAGAAAACCGTCAAAATCCTAGAGAAGAACAGCCAGTACCCTCTTTGACCTCAGGCATAGTGATATCTTACAGACACATCTCCAGAAGCAAAGGAAAAAAAGCAAAACTGGATTACTGGGGCTTCATCAAGATAAAAAAAACTTTTGCACAGCAAAGGAAACAATTGACAAAACTGAAAGACAACCTACAGAAAAGGGAGAAGATATTTGCAAAGGACATATCTGATAAAGGGCTAGTATCCAAAATCTATAAAGAACTTATCAAACTCAACACCCCCAAAATAAATAATCCAATCAAGAAATGGGCAGAACACTCTGTTTGCCTGTGCTCACTCGCTCTCTCTCCCTCTCTCTGACAAATAAATAAATTTTAAAAAAATTAAAAAAAAAAAGAAATGGGCAGAGGACATGAACAGACATTTTTCCAAAGAAGATATCCAGATGGCTAGCAGACATATGAAAAGATGCTCAGTATCACTTATCCTCAGAGAAATACAAATAGAACCCATGATGGGATACCACCTCACACCTGCCAGAATACCTAAAATTAACAACAGGAAAGAAAAGGTGTTGGTGAGGATATGGAGAAAGGGGCACCCTCTTGCACTGTTGGTGAGAATGCAAACTTGTGTGGCCACTCTGCAGAACAATATGGGGGTTCCTAAAAAGTTAAAAATAGAATTACCCTTTGATCCTGCAATTGTACTACTAGGTATTTACCCAAATGATACAAAAATACTGATTCAAAGGGGAACCTGTACCCTGATGTTTATAGTAGAATTATTAACAATAACCAAATTATGGGAAAAGCCCAAATTTCCATCAACTGATTAATAATAAAGAAGATGGATATATGTGTATATACATCTGTATATACACACATATATATATATGACAGAATGATGAATAGATTCATCATTCTGTCATTGCCAGATACTATTTTTTCTTCCTCCATCCTCTGCTTGTCATTCATCTATCATAATCACATCATGATTCATATGATGAATCATATCATTGATTCATGATCATCATTCATTCATATATATATTTAACTAATGAATGAATAAAGGAGATGGAGGTTTATGTGTGTGTGTGTGTGTGTGTGTGTGTGTATACACAATGGAACATTACTCCAAAACCAAAAAGAATGAAATCATGCCATTTTCAATGATGTGGAGGTAACTAGAGCTTACTATTCTAAGTGAAATAAGTCACTCACAGAAAGAAATAGACCGTATGATTTCACTCATATGTGGGATTTAACAAACAATACAGATGTACATAGGGGAAGGGAACGAAAAATAAAATATGACAAAAACAGAGAGAGACGCAAACCATAAGAGACTCTTAATTATAGAGAACAAACTGAGGGTTGCTGGAAGAAGGTGGGTAAGGGTCGGCTAAATGGATGATGGGTTTAAGGAGGGGACTTGATGAGCACTGGGTGTTAGATGTAAGGGATGAATCACTAAATTCTACACCTGAATCCAATTTTACCATATGTCTTAATTGGCTAAAATCTAAATAAAAACTTGAAATTAAAAAAATACCAGTCTATAAACAGTTTTCCACAGAAAGTTGCCTTTCTATAAAAAAAAACAAACAACTGACCTGTGCAGTTCAAAACTGTCAATGTCAGGAATGGCAAGCTGAGGAACTGTTGCAGAGTAAAGGAGAATAAAGAGACATGACAATGAGATGCAATGCAGGGCCCTGGATTGCTCCTGATCAGGGAGAAATATTTTACTATAAAAATTGGATAATTACTAAAATTTGCATAAGGACCATATTTCTCACACACACACACACACACACACACACACATTGGAGAAAGCAAGCAAATGTGCCAAAATATTAACAGCTGCTCAATCCCATTGAAAGATAAAGGAGTGTTAATGCTATTCTTCTTGCAACTTTCTATAGTTTTGATCTTTGTCAAACTTAAAAGATAGGAGGAAAACAACAATGTCCCAGTTGTATACATTATGGTTTCTCCTTCCCTAAATGTCCTTTACAGACAAGATTGTCATCACTTTTGGTTGGAACCAAATTCCACCCAGAATGATCTAGCCCCAAATCAGGAACATTAGATCAGAGGAGTGCATGGGAAGATAGGACTCCCTTGGCTCTCTTGGTTCCCTTTGTCAGCAAGCAAAAATTCCTGGAAAGAAACTACAACCATGGTTCATGTTAGTATAGTTACAATATTTCTATCCTTGGGGAGCTTGGGTGGCTCAGTCAGTTAACTGTCCGCCTTTGGCTTAGGTCACCATTTCAGGTTCCTGGGACCCAGCCCTGGGTCTAGCTCCCTGCTCAGTGGGGAATCTGCTTCTCCCTCTCCCCCTGCCCCAATCATGCTCTTGTTCACTCTCTCTTAAGTAAAATCTTTTATCTATCAAAATCCTAAAAAAGAACATAGGCAGTAACCTCTTCAACATCGGCCACAGCAACATCTTTCAAGAAATCTTTCCAAAGGCAAAGGAAACAAAAGCGAAATGAACTTTTGGGACTTCATCAAGATCAAACAAAGGAAAACAGTCAGAAAAACAAAGAGGCAACCCATGGAATGGGAGGAGATATCACAAATGACACTAAAGACAAAGGCTGATATCAAAGATCTATAAAGAACTCCTCAAACTCAACACTCAAAAAACTATAAATATGTCAAAAAAGGGGCAGAAAACATGAACAGACAGACACTTCTCCAAAGAAGATGAACAAAAGGCTAAGAGACACATGAAAATGTGTTCATCATTATTAGCCATTAGGGAGATTCCAATCAAAACCACATTGAGATACCACCTTACACCAGTTTGAAGGGCCAAAATTAACAAGTCAAGAAATAGCAAGTGTTGGAGAGGATGTGGAGAAAGGGGCACCCTCTTACACTGTTGGTGGAAATGCAAGTTGGAAAAGCCACTTTGGAAAACAGTGTCGGGATCCCTTAAGAAATTAAAAATAGAGCTACCCTGTGACCCTGCAATTGTACTACTTGGTATTTACCCTAAAGGTCTAGATGTAGTGAAAAGCAGGGCCATGTGTACCCCAATGTTCATAGCAGCAATGTCCACAATCATGGAAAGAGCCGTGATGCCCATCAACAGATGAATGGATAAAGAAGATATTGCCCATATATATAATGGAATATTATGCCTCCATCAGAAAGGATAAAAATACCCAACCTTTGTATCAACGTGGACGGGACTGGAGGAGATTATGGTGAGTGAAATAAGTCAAGCAAAGAGAGTCAATTATCATATGGTTTCACTTACCTATGAACCATAAAGAATAACATGGAGGACATTGGGAGAAGGAGAGGAGAAAGAGGTTAGAGGAAATTGGAGGGGGAGATAAACCATAGGATCCTCTCAATTGAGGCCAAAAAAGGCATTTGACAAAGTACAGCATTCTTTCTTAATTAAAACTCTTCATGGTGTAGGGATAGAAGGAATATACCTCAATATCATAAAAGCCATCTATGCAAAGCCCACAGTGAATATCATTGTCAATGGGGAAAAATTGAGAGTTTTCCCCCCAAGGTCAGGAGCACAGTAGGGATGTCCACTATCAACACTGCTGTTCAAGACAGTACTAGAATTCCTAGCCTCAGCAATCAGACAACAAAAAGAAATAAAAGGCATTCTAATTGACAAAGAAGAAGTCGAACTCTGAATCTGAGCAGACGACATAATACTCTATGTGTAAAATCCAAAATACTCCACCCCCAAATTGCTAGAACTCATACAAGTATTCAGTAAAGTGGCAGGATATAAAATCAATGCACAGAAATCAGTAGCATTCCTATACATGAACAATGAGACAGGAAAAAGAGAAATTAAGGAGTCAATCTCACTTACAATCACACCCCAAACATTAAGATACTCAGGAGTACACCTAACCAAAGAAGCAAAGGATCTGTACTCAGAAAACTCTAGAACACATATGAGAGAAATTGAGGAAGACACAATGAAATGTAAAAACATTATGTGCTCATGAATTGGAAAAAAAAATGTTGAAATGTCTATGTTACCTAGAGCAATCTACACATTCAGGGCAATCCTAATCAAAATACCATCAAATCAGCAAACCTTTGACCTCAGCTGCCAAAACTTCTTCCTAGGAACTTCACCAAATGCAAGGGAAGCAAGGGCAAAAATGAACTATTGGGACTTCATCAAGATCAAAAGCTTTTACACAGCAAAGGAAACAGTCAACAAAACCAAAAGACAACCTACAGAATGGGAGAAGATATTTGCAAAGGATATATCAGATAAAGGGCTAGTATCCAAAATCTATAAAGAACTTATCAAACTCAACACCCAAAGAACAAATAATCAATCAAGAAATGGGCAGAGGGATGCCTGGGTGGCTCAGTTGGTTAAGCGGCTGCCTTTGGCTCAGGTCATGATCCCAGCGTCCTGGGATCGAGTCCCACATCGGGCTCCTTGCTCAGCAGGGAGCCTGCTTCTCCCTCTGCCTCTGCCTGCCATTCTGTCTGCCTGTGCTCACTCTCTGGCGCGCTCTCTCTCTCTGACAAATAAATAAAATCTTAAAAAAAATTAAAAAAAAAGAAAGAAATGGGCAGAGGACATGAACAGACATTTTGGCAAAGAAGACACTCAGATGGCCAACAGACACATGAAAAAGTGCTCCACATAACTCAGCATCAGGAAAATACAAATCAAAACCACAATGAGATACCACCTCACACCAGTCAGAATGGCTAACATTCACTAGTCAGGAAATGACAGATGCTGGCGAGGATGTGGAGAAAGGGCAATCCTCCTACACTGTTGGTGGGATTGCAAACTGGTGCAACTACTCTGGAAAACAGCATTGAGGTTCCTCAAAAAGTTGAAAATAGGGTTACCCTATGAGCCAGCAATCGCACTACTGGGTGTTTACCCTAATGATACAAATGTAGTGATCCGAAGGGGCATGTGCCCCCGGAATGTTTATGGCAGCAATGTCCACAACAGCCAAACTATGAAAAGAACCTAAATGTCAATCAATGGATGAATGGGTAAAGAAGAGGTGGTATATATATACAATGGAATACTATGTGGCCTTCAAAAGAAATGAAATCTTGCCATTTGCAATGACATGGATGGAACTAGAGGGTATTATGCTTAGCGAAATAAGTCAATCAGAGAAAAACAATTATCATATGATCTCCCCCAGACGAGGAAGTTGAGAGGCAATATGAGGGGGTTGGGAGGTAAGAAAGGAACAAAGGAAACAAGATGGGATTGGGAGGGAGACAAACCCTTGAGACTCTTAATCTCATGAAACAAACTGAGGGTGGCTGGGGGGAGGGGCATAGGAAGAGGCTCGTTGGGTTATGGATACTGGGGAGGGTATGTGCTATGGTGAGTGCTATGAAGTGTGTAAACCTGGCGATTCACAGACCTGTACCCCTGGGGCTAATAATAATTATATGTTAGTAAAAAAATTAAAAATGAAAAAAAAGACCCCAAATAGCAAAAGCAATGTTGAAAAAGAATACCAAACCTGATGACATCACAATCTTGGACTTCAAGCTCTATTACAAAGGCATAATCATCAAGACAGTATGGTACCACTACAAAAACAGACATATAGATCAATGATAGAAAATGGAGAACCCAGAAATGAACCCTTGACTCTATGGCCAGCTAATCTTTGACAAAGCAGGAAAGAACATCCAGTGGACAAAAGACAGTCTCTTCAACAAATGGTGCTGGAAAATTGGACAACCACAGGCAGAAGAATGAAACTGGGCCAATTCCTTAGGCCATACACAAAAAATAGACTCAAAAATAGATGAAAGTCCTAAATGTGAGTTGGGAATCCATCAAAATCCTCTAGGAGAACACAGGCAGCAACCTTTGTGCCCTTGGCTGCTGCAACTTCTTGCTAGACATTTCTCCAAAGGTAAGGTAAACAAAGGCAGAAATGAACTACTGGGACCTCATCAAGATAAAAACGTTTGTACAGCAATGGAAAGAGTTGACAAAACCAAGACAACTGACAGAATGGGAGACGATATTTGCAAATGACATAGCAGGTAAAGGGCTAGTATTCAAAATCTAGAAAGAACTTATCAAACTCAACACCCAAAGGACAAATAATCCAACCAAGAAATGGTCAGAAGACATGAACAGACATTTCCCCAAAGAAGACACACAAATGGGCAACAGACATATGAAAAAATGTTCAACATCACTCATCATTAGAGAAATACAAATCAAAACCACAATGAGATACCACCTCCTGCCAGTCAGAATGGCTAAAATTAACAAGTCCGGAACCAAAAGATGTTGATGAGGATGTGGAGAAAGGGGAACCCTCCTACACTGTTGGTGGGAATGCAAGCTGGTGCAGCCACTCTAGAAAAGAGTCTGGAGGTTCCTCAAAAAGTTGAAAATAGAGCTACCCTCTGACCCAGAACTGCACTACTAGGTATTTATCCCAAAGATACAAATGTAGTGGTCCAAAGGGACATCTGTACCCCAATGTTCATAGCAGCAATGTCCATAATAGCCAAAAAATGGAAAGAACCTAGATGTCCATCAATAGATGAGTGGATAAAGAAGATGTGGTATATGTATACACACACACAGACACACACACACACACACACACACTTGAATATTGTGCAGGCATAAAAAAATGAAATCTTGCCATTTGCCATGACACAGATGGAACTAGAGGGTATTATGCTAAGCGAAATAAGTCAATCAGAGAAAGCTAATTATCATATGGTCTCACGCATACGTGGAATTTAAAAAAACAGAGCAGAAGGTCCTATGGGAAGAAAGGAAAAAATGAAACAAGAAGAATCCATAGAGGGACACAAACATATGAGACTCTTAATTATAGGAAACAAACTGAGGGTTGCTTGAGGGGAGGGGGATCGAGTGATGGGGAAATTGGGTGATGGACATTAAGGAGAATATGTAATGTAATGACCACCAGGTGTTATATAAGACTGATGAATCACAGGCCTGTACCTCTGAAACCACTAATACATTATATGTTAATTAATTGAAACTAAATAAAAATGTTTAAAAATATTTATTGATCACTCATAGAAATAATCATAAGGACCAATGGACATCAGGCATCATTATATTTCCTTGTCTATTTTTGGATCACATCACCATATTTTTAAAGTTATTAACAAAGAGGGACTTGACATAAGGAATAATGGCCATTGTGAACATGCTATTAGTATGGGAAGATCTACAGATAAGATAAAGGATTGCCTTTCTATTTTAGCTTCAAACAAAGAAAACCCTAAAAATGTCCAGAAACAAGGGGATTGACAAAGCAGCCTTTAAGGACTTCATTCCAAAAAATTACATAAAAGTTTTGAATAAATCTAAGGAATTCCAACTGAATTCATTGGTTTCAGATATTTGGAGATCACCAACCTAGCCCTCATGTAGTTCAGCTGACATGAAGTCACATAGACACTTAGGACCTTGTTCATATTTCCTCTACCTAGTAGGTTCCTACAGTTTGCAAATACTGCATATCCAGGGCCAGCCACCTGCTACGCTACTTTGCCCACCCTCCTGGTCCATAAAATTGGTATCTCTAACAACAACATGCTCTCACCTCTCAATCAGATTCACCCAGTAGCCATCAGAGAGTGCTCCCTTACCTTGAAATATAATAATGCCCTATCACATTTTTCCCGACTATGACTGTGCCCCACACAACTGAAGTGGGAGTACTCTCCACCGACCTTCTGGAAAATGACACACACAGTCTCAAGTATTAAAAAGACACACACAGACACACACTCACACAAAAACACTCCCAAACAGGCAGTTTCCAGTTCCCTATCAAATCCAAACATCAAAGATTGTATTTCTGTGTCTTTCTTTTCACTTTTTCACCATTTTTCTTGTGGCTCCTGCTTGAACAGGACATATCTTTTCCCACACATGCACATCTTGCTGGCATGAATATCAGCCCTCACACAGACACCCTCTCTCCCTAAAAACACTCAATCCAAACCCTGTTCAACATGACACTACTTCCAGAAATCACTTAGTCATACCTATAGATAGGACTGGATCTCTCCAGTATGTTCCACTTGCCCCTCACTCTCCCTTCACTAAAGTCCAGTGGCAGAACTTCAGGGCTAGAACTCTTAGGAGAAATCCCAGTTAGAGAGGAGGGTAGGAGTAGTAGGTGGTGAGTGGAGCGCAGGAGCAGTTTCTTCCTGGTGATGCTTTCAGCTTGCCTTTCCTTCCCCAGCTGAAGCCTGGGGTACAAAGAGTTAACTGGACACAGCCAAGGAAGTACCCCAGGGGTTTACAGATCAGTTTGGCAAAGCCAGAGTCTGACACAAGAACTGAAATCCAGGTCTCTTTCACCACAACAAAGTGAAAGTACAAGGGAAGTAACCCAAGGCAGCCTAGACAAAGTGCACTCTCTGTGACACTTATGACTTGCTTCAGTCATGCTCTTGATGTGTGACAACTAAACAGACAGACAACGCAGAGTTTTATTCCTTCCCCTGTTTTACTTTATTTGGAAAACAAACTACTTAATGCTTTGACATTGGGCAACATGACATGGTTCTCCACTGCAATAACTACAAGTAAGGCTAGTCTGCAGAAGGGAGACTGGGACAATAGTGAAAGGACTGAATGGGTGTAGAGTAGAATTTCACTTTTTTTCAGGAGGATAGGGAAGTTCCTTGTAGCGTAAACTCCCAGAGAAAAGGTGTTACTGTATTTGCTACCCTTTGCCTGCACTTTCTGTAGTAACTACACGGTCTAAACAGAAATTGGATGGTCTATCGGGTAGAAACCACACAAGTTTCTAAGTGACGAAGACTGGATTCAATCTGTTAAAATTCAGATTTCAACTAAGTATAAATGAATACAAAGGAAAATTCGGGAACTACAGAGAGTCTTTATGCAAAAGAACTCAAGTAAAAGCACCGTTTCTCTTCCCCAGTCTATAACACCACCACCATTACCCCCAAATCATCACACACTCAGTTACACACAGTGCAAGACGGTGGTGGCATATGCAGAATTGTCCTCTCTGGGAACTTACAATTTAGTGCTTCGTAAAGACCTCCCCACCTGTCCAAATAAGTAAAAGATACATAAACTGTGAAACAGAAAGGATATTCTTAAGTGAGAAGTGAACAGTCAAGGTCCCACATGGCTTACTAGCTGATGAAAGGTAAGAGAACCAAGGATCACATTTTCCAGTGTTGACAGGACTAGTAAAAATCTGTGCACTGTGGGTCAGCCTGAGAAGTCTGCATGAAGAAGCAGGAATTACCCCATCAAGACATTGTGTATAACTGTTTCCTCATAAAACATCAGTTCAAGCAGTATCTTCAGCTTGACCATGATCCAATAACTAGAGCGTCTTTAAGCCTTCCTTCTATGCCCCCGACCAAAACCACAAAACAAACTCCACCACACCTTAAGCCAGCAAATCCAGTTTGCCAACTAGATGGATCTAGTTAAATATTTGCTACAGATACTAATAGAGATCAGGATTCCAAGACATAATATTAATAATAATGGTAGTAATAATAATTCTCAGTCCCAGTCTGTGCAGAAAAGGAAGAGAGAAACCATTGCAGTAATAATAAAGGCCTAACTTTCGTCTTAGGGAAAGAGAAGTAAAGGTCAGATAACTTTCCAGAAAGGTTGAAAAAAAGCTGAAGTAACCAAATTCAGCTCATGCTAAAGAAAATAAATATCCCAGCTTATCTCCCAGGAGTCTTCTAAAAGCAACATCACCAAATGGATCACTTACCAGGCATCCTCCCACCTAGGACCTTACTTTGGACTATATTCTGTTTGCATGTTACCTGGAAGAAAACTTTGTCTCCCTTTCTAAAGTAAAAACTCCTTAGACTAGAACCTGTTTCATGTTCTCTCTATGAGGCTAGGAACCCAAATTCTGCAAATAATACTTACTAGGTGCAACCAAGACTTGAACGTGAAAGCATGGCACCCCCCAAACTGTCTGCCCATAGACCAAGAGGAAACACAGCCACCTCCTCCAACTCACCTACCTTACCACCCCTACGACTACCCCTCTCAAATCCCTTCCCAGTCTGGCAGAGGCCGAATGCCAAGTCACTAAAAACCCATCCTGATGGAGACCAACATGCTCCACACCAACTGTATGTAGACCAAATCCATCCACCCTAATGTAGACCAAAATCAATGTAGATGTCGACCCAAACATTTTACGTTCATCCTACAAAATCATATGAAGGTCCTGCTGGCAGCATCAGTAGGCTAGTATCATTGCACCATTATTTGAGTAAGCAATCAGACACCCAGAGGTTCTCTAGAGGCTGTATAGACTTCATATTATCCAGTATCATTCTGGGATGGTTGTGAACAGGTGCCTTTTCTTCATCCCTCTGGGATGACGTTTGAAAAGACATAGTGAAATGCAATGTTCCTCATTCATGATTTGACACATTTATAGGATTAGTTTCAGTCAGAATCTAGTTCTGGAAATTCTTCACATTTCCATCACACCAAAACAAGAAATCAACCTGGCAAATCAGAAAAGCCTGAGCTTCTGTTTCTAGAGGTCTTCAGAAACTAGATGGGCTCCCAGGAAGAGCCAGGATGAGATTTTCCAAACAGGAAACAGAAAGAGCTGAGATAGCCAGAAAGGTTGTTCAGTTAAGGGATAGAAAGTGATGGATACATGGATGTCAACAGTGAAAATCACTTTCTTTTCTATTTCCCCCTATGATTCTCTACTCCGTTTTCTCAATCCTGAATCCTGCCATCACAGAGCACCTAAATAAAAGTCCTTAGGAGAAAGCACTAGAACATAATCCACCTGCCTGTCCATCTCATTTTCCAAACTACAGCTATAATGTAGGGGAGCACTGATCCACAGTTGGGTTTTTTTTCCAAGAAGCCTTACTAAACAGCTTTGTTTTCCCCCCAAATCCTTGCTTTCCTTGTAAGCACAGAATCCAGAAATCCACCCAGTGGTCCCATCCATCATTTTACTCCGTGTCTGCTGTTAGACTAGGAGTTGTGAGTGGTCAGAGTCCATGGCTCCTTCTTCCATGAACCTCCTCTCAATACACACCCTCAGTAATACACTGCACACAAAGTGGCTTAGGAAAGGGCAACTACCTTTCTGGATATCTTCCTTCATATCTTTAAGTGTGTCCTTCTGTCCTCCTGTGAGAGTACTTGGCTATCTGTATCTCTCCATCCTGTCTCACCAGGCTTGGCTTGGTTCTGAAACAGCCCTCAGTGGCCGCTCCACACCAGCGTCTCCTTTGGAAAGTTAATTGTTTTGTTTTGTTGCAGGAAAGATACCAGATGATCTCAGTCATATGAAAGCTGTATTCACCTCAAAGTCCTGAGCTCTTCTCCAAATATACATCCATACGACTTCTCCACCAAGACCCACCTGCCTCACCCCGGCTCAGGCAACATAATCGACAACAAAGAGCCTCTGACACCACTTTTTACGGGACACTGTGAATCCCTCTTCCTAGTTCTTTCCCATCCCCACTCTGCTTTGTGATTTCTGCAATAAGGAAAGAAAAAAGGGACGAGGATAAACCAATGAACATCATCCCAAAATTCTATTTTTCAATTTGGATTATACTTAGTGTAGAAATTGGCTTTTCTACATGTTTTTCTTCAACTAAGGTTAAAATGAATCTGTCTTCTGGAAGCACATAACACATATCAATTGGTAATGGAGAAAAGTAGCCCAAGAGCTGCTGGAGGGCGAGAGAAGGACAACCTAGAAATCAACATCAGCCACGTGTAATAAAGAACACAGGTGTCCCGCATGGATGTGCAGTGTTGTCTGGGCT
The DNA here is from genome assembly GCA_004024625.1 of Mellivora capensis. Lineage (NCBI taxonomy): Eukaryota > Metazoa > Chordata > Mammalia > Carnivora > Mustelidae > Mellivora > Mellivora capensis. Next base: position 2,019 of record PISX010024888.1, on the reverse strand, counting down.
TCTGGGGTTGGGGTGCTTCCTGCAGTGTACATGGCAGTCTGGAGGGGGGGAAGGTGGAGAAACATTTCAGGTCTAAGAGCCTTCGAAATAAAAAGGATTGAAAATATGTTTGTGATAACAGCAAACCACCTCTTTGTGACTCAGAGTTTTAGTGAGCACAAGGCAGCCACACCCCAGGGACCTTGGTAATCTTTTCTCCTACAGCCTGACCTGGTCTATAATCAATCCACACCATAACTTTTTAAAATTAGGTAAGAAACGAAGGGAGATATTTTCAACGGGTATAAAAATAGATATTTAGCTCCTTGAGCCTGGAGGAAAAAAACCCTCAAATCCTCTCTGACAATGAGGGACCACCTTATCACACTTGACCTGCTATTCTGCAAAGTGCATACCAATGTCCTCCCTAAGAAGATAAGACACAGAGACTTTCAGAATCTCTGGAGAGAAACAAGGTAAAACACAAAGGAGGCAGCAAAGACCAATGAAAAAAATCTTCATTCATTCCATTAACATGTCTAAGCATACTATGTTCTGGGCCCTGTGGGAAAGACAAAGATGAAGAGAGGAAGCTCTGCACCAGGTGAGCAAGGGAAGGCCATGCAGGAGGGCAGGGCAAAGAGGTGAGGAGGACACTGGAGGAGAAGCACGAAGAAATAACCTCCCCTAACTCATATTTTGTTCATCAGAGCTGAGAACCTTTCTGGGCTGGAGGAGAATGTGTAGGCTTCCAAATCCTTCTGACCCTGCTGTTCCCAAATGCTCATGGTACTGGTCTAACAACCCCCAAACCAAACTCTAGCTCTGGTGCCATAAATAACCTCTGTTCAACCCAACAGGGCTTCTATAGCCAGTGGCATTCCTAGACCAGCCATATTCCTCCCTGGAGGAAGTTTTCCTCCAACTTTTCTCAGTTCTCCTACCAACTCTATAAATAGTAGAAATCACTTACCCATGGGCTTTCTCTGCCTCAGAGGAGAACCAGGAAGAAAATGCAAAACAAACGCAGGGACAGGGAAGGAGCTTGGCCAAGCAGAGTCAGGACTTGGAGGAGAGCCCAAAGGGTGTGTTCAGGGAGTTGAGATCCTGGGGAGGAAAGGTCCTCTTGGAGGAGGGGCCTCAGGAGTGTGAGCACGAACAAGGCTGGGCCTCAGGGAGTTGGGGCCAAAGTGCAGAAGGGACTGGGAAGGATGTGACAGTAGGAAGGAGGTGGTTTAGCGGGAATCCTGGAGCAAGAATAAAGGTCAGCAACAGAAGACCAGTGGGGCCCTGCATGGGTGAGGTGGTGAGCTAAGGTTTAAATGGGGCTTTGTTGGGTGACATTTTTAGCTGTGAATTTAGAAGTAAAAAACTTTCTGAGGTCCGGGGTGGGGCGGAGGTCTAGCTGGCAGGAGGAGAATGTGGGGAGCCTGGCGGAGCCCGGCCTCTGGTGACTTGGAGGCCAGTCCCAGATCCAGTGAAAGAGCCCACACAGGGGTCCTGTAACCAAGCACAGAAGCACCTCCCCCCACCCAGCTGCCTCTCCCAGCATCTCCTACAGGCTCCTCTACCACCACCATCCTTCCTGGCCCCTCAGCCACCTTTCCAATCACACCAGGAATAAAACTAAAAGGGACCTGTCTTAAGCTTCACCATGATGGATTTCCTGAGACAGTCACTCAGCGTTCACAGCATATTCTGACTGAATGAGCGTTGAGCCTTGTGCCGCAGGAAGTAAACACGTGGTCCTGTCTGCAGAGCTTCCTGCTCTAGAGGATCATAATAAAGGGACCCCAAGACCCTGAAACAGTGACCAAAGGAAGGTGCTTCCTCCTTCCCAAAATGTTAATCTTCAAACAGAAGCAAGACTTCTCAGAGGTGGAGAAGGTGGGAAGTGCCTAGGGCTGCATGCACAAGTGATGGGCCCACAGACCATGGGTCACAAGGAAAAGAGGCAGCGCTGTCTCTACTTGACACGGCTGACATGCCTCTAAACCCTCAGTTATGTGCCTCAAAGGCTTGGGGTGGAGGTAGGGGGAA
>PISX010024887.1:0-27056 GCA_004024625.1 Mellivora capensis | reverse complement strand
AAGTAGTAGATCAGAAAGGAACAGAGAAAATATACAGTAATAGTCACCTTACAGGCAATACAATGGCACTAAATTCATATCTCTCAATAGTTACCCTGAATATTAATGGGCTAAATGCCCCAATCAAAAGACACAGGGTAACAGAATGGATAAAAAAACAAAACCCATCAATATGTTGCCTGTAAGAAACTCATTTTAGTCCCGAAGACATCTCCAGATTTAAAGTGAGGGGGTGGAAAACAATTTATCATGCTAATGGACATCAGAAAAAAGCTGGGGTGGCAATCCTTATATCAGATCAATTAGATTTTAAGCCAAACACTATAATAAGAGATGAGGAAGGACACTATATCATACTCAAAGTGTCTGTCCAATAAGAAGATCTGACAACTTTAACTATCTATGCCCCTAACATGGGAGCAGCCAACTACATAAACCAATTAATAACAAAATCAAAGAAACACATCCACAATATTATAATAATAGTAGGGGACTTTAACACCCCCCTCACTGAAATGGACAGATCATCCAAGCAAAAGATCAACAAGGAAATAAAGGCCTTAAATGACACACTGGAACAGATGGACATCACAGATATAATCAGAACATTTCATCCCAAAGCAACAGAATACACATTCTTCTCTAGTGCCATGGAACATTCTCCAGAATAGATCACATCCTGGGTCATAAATCAGGTCTCAACCGGTATCAAAGATTGGGATCATTCCCTGCATATTTTCAGACCACAATGCTCTGAAGCTAGAATTCAATCACAAGAGGAAATTTGCAAAGAACCCAAATACATGGAGACTAAACAGCATCCTTCTAAAGAATGAATGGGTCATCCAGGAAATTAAGGAAGAATTGAAAAAATTCATGGAAACAAATGATAATGAAAACACAACGGTTCAAAATCTGTGGGACACAGCAAAGGCAGTCCTGAGAGGAAAATATATAACGGTACAAGCCTTTCTCAAGAAATAAGATAGGTCTCAAATATACAACCTAACCCTACACCTAAAGGAGCTGGAGAAAGAACAGGAAAAAAAGCCTAAACCCAGCGAAAAAGAGAAATCATAAAGATCAGAGCAGAAATCAATGAAATAGAAACCAAAAAAACAATAGAACAAATCAACGAAACTAGGAGCTGGTTCTTTGAAAGAATTAATAAGATTGATAAACCCCTGGCCAGACTTATCAAAAAGAAAAGAGAAAGGACCCAAATAAATAAAATCATGAATGAAAGAGGTGAAATCACAATCAACACCAAAGAAATACAAACAATTATAAGAACATACTATGAGCAACTCTACGCCAACAAAATTGACAATCTGAAAGATGGATGCATTCCTAGAGATATATAAACTACCACAACTGGACCAGGAAGAAAAAAAAAACCTGAACAGACCCATAACCAGTAAGGACATTGAAACAGTCATCAAAAATCTCCAGACAAACAAAAGCCCAGGGCCAGATGGCTTCCCAGGGGAATTCTACCAAACATTTAAAGAAGAATTAATTCCTATTCTCCTGAAACTATTCCAAAAAATAGAAATGGAAGGAAAACTTCCAAACTCATTTTATGAGGTCAGCATCACCTTGATCCCAAAACCAGACAAGGATCCCATCAAAAAAGAGAATTACAGACCAATATCCTTGATGAACACAGATGCGAAAATTCTCACCAAAATACTAGCCAATAGGACTCAACAGTACATTAAAAGGATTATTCACCACGACCAAGTGGGATTTATTGCAGGGTTGCAAGGTTGGTTCAACATCCGGAAATCCAACAGTGTGATACAACACATTAATAAAAGAAAGAACAAGAACCATATGATACTCTCAATAGGTGCTGAAAAAGCATTTGACAAAGTACAGCATCCCTTCCTGATCAAAACCCTTAAAAGTGTAGGGATAGAGGGCACGTACCTCAATATTATCAAAGCCATCTATGAAAAACCAACTGCAAATACTATTCTCAATGGAGAAAAACTGAAAGCTTTTCCGCTAAGGTCAGGAACACGGCAGGGATATCCATTATCACCACTGCTATTCAACTTAGTACTAGAAGTCCTAGCCTCAGCAATCAGACAACAAAAAGAAATTAAAGGCATCCAAATTGGCAAAGAAGAAGTCAAACTCTCACTCTATGCAGATGATATGATACTCTATGTGGAAAACCCAGAAGACTCCACTCCAAATCTGCTAAAACTTGTACAGGAATTCAGTAAATAGTCAGGATATAAAATCAATGCACAGAAATCAGTTGCATTTCTCTATACCAACAACAAAACAGAAGAAAGAGAAATTAAGGAGTCAATCCCATTTACAATTGCACCCAAAACTATAAGATACCTAGGAATAAACCTAACCAAAGTGGCTAAGAATCTATGCTCAGAAAACTGTAAAGTACTCATGAAAGAAATTGAGGAAGACACAAAGAAATGGAAAAATGTTCCATGCTCCTGGATCAGAAGAACGATTTGTGAAAATGTCTATGCTATCTAAAGCAATCTACACATTTAATGAAATCCCTATCAAAATCCCACCCATTTTTTTCAAAGAAATGGAACAAATAATCCTAAAATTTATATGGAACCAGAAAAGACCTCAAATAGCCCAAGGAATATTGAAAAAGAAAGCCAAAGTTGGTGGCATCACAATTCCGGACTTCAAGCTCTATTACAAAGCTGTCATCATCAAGACAGTATGGTACTGGCACAAAAACAGACACACAGATCAATGGAACAGAATAGAGAGCCCAGAAATAGACCCTGAACTCTATGGTCAACTAATCTTCGATAAAGCAGGAAAGAATGTCCAATGGAAAAAAGACAGCCTCTTCAATAAATGGTGTTGGGAAAATTGGAAAGCCACTTGCAGAAACATGAAATTGGACCATTTCCTTACACCACATACAAAAATAGACTCAAAATGGATGAAGGACCTCAATGTGAGAAAGGAATCCATCACAATTCTTGAGCAGAACACAGGCAGCAACCTCTTCGACCTCAGCCACAGGAACTTCTTCTTAGGAACATCACCAAAGGCAAGGGAAGCAAGGGCAAAAATGAACTATTGGGATTTCATCAAGATCAAAAGCTTTTGCACAGCAAAGGAAACAGTTAACAAAACCAAAAGACAGCTGACAGAATGGGAGAAGATATTTGCAAACGACATATCAGATAAAGAGCTAGTGTTCAACATCTATAAAGAATTTATCAAACTCAACACCCAAAGAACAAATACTCCAATCAAGAAATGGGCAGAGGACATGAACAGATATTTCTGCAAAGAAGACATCCAGATGGCCAACAGACACATGAAAAAGTCCTCCACATCAATTGGCATCAGGGAAATACAAATCAAAACCACAATGAGGTATCACCTCACACCAGTCAGAATGGCTAAAATTAACAAGTCAGGAAATGACAGATGCTGGCGAGGATGCGGAGAAAGGGGAACCTTCCTACACTGTTGGTGGGAATGTAAGCTGGTGCAACTGCTCTGGAAAACAGCATGGACGTTCCTCAAACAGCTGAAAATAGAACTACCCTATGACCCAGCAATTGCACTACTGGGTATTTACCCTAAAGATACAAATGTAGTGATCCAACGGGGCACGTGCACCCGAATGTTTATAGCAGCAATGTCTACAATAGCCAAACTATGGAAAGAACCTAGATGTCCATCAACAGATGAATGGATAAAGAAGATGTGGTATATATACACAATGGAATACAATGCAGCCATCAAAAGAAATGAAATCTTGCCATTTGCGATGACGTGGATGGAACTAGAGGGTATCATGCTTAGTGAAATAAGTCAATCGGAGAAAGACAACTATCATATGATCTCCCTGATATGAGGAAGTAGAGATGCGACATGGGGGGTTTGGGGGGTAGGAAAAGAATAAATGAAACAAGATGGGATCGGGAGGGAGACAAACCATAAGTGACTCTTAATCTCACAAAACAAACTGAGGGTTGCTGGGGGAGGGGATCAGGAAAGGGGGGTGGGGTAATGGACATTGGGGAGGGCATGTGCTATGGTGAGTGCTGTGAAGTGTATAAATCTGGCGATTCACAGACCTGTATCCCTGGGGATAAAAATGCAGCTTAAATTACTTTAAAAAGTAATTACTTAATTACTAATTCAGCTACATTCTAATAGTATAAGGAACAGAATTCGATTTTAGTGACTTTGTTGGCATTATAAAATGTAGGAGCATTTCCAGGGTCAGTACAGAAACTCTTCAGGAAGGATGACATTATTCACAACAGCCAAAGGAACTGCACACCACAGCATCAACTAGGGAATGATTCCCATTTGGATACTCTGCTACCACTACTTTCTTTGAAGCTTTTCTTCTTGATTTAAACTGTTAAATTTTGGTTAGTTCTTGAACCAAGAAAAAAAGAAAAAGAAAAAGAAACTCTGGAACTACCTCCAATTCATATTCTATAAAGGCATGGAATTAAAAGTTCAAGTAGTACTCAAGCCTGTGGCAATAACAACACTTCATGAGGTGGCTTCAGAGTAGCCAGTGGCTCTACCTGTTTCTCTAGGGTTCTTTTGGGTTTGTTGGTCTCTAGTATCTGATTAGCTGTCAGAAGTGTTTCTCCTACAGGGCCAAAAAGACCGAAACAGTAATAGGACTTGAAACCACACACTAGGGTATCCAGAAGAGAGTCTCTGACACTCTACTAAGAGCAAGAGAATGTCTTTCCCAGAAGACTTGGGAATTTTCTTCACTACTTACTGGTCTTAAATGTGTATCACAGTGTACATTTCACAGTTTCATTTCCTATCTTAAAGGAAATGCCTTGTGTTGATGCTTTAAGACTGAGTTCCTGAATCAGTCACTCAGGGTGGGGGGAGGGGCGTCTCCTTTTAAAACAATCCGGCCACCTGTCGGACAGGCAGAACGAGATGAGTCTGCTAATGAGTCAGCCAATCTCCTGGGTTCACATCTAATTTTCCTGCATACTTAGACAAGTCACTTAACCTCTGGGTGTTTCTGCCTGCACATGTGTAAAGGGAAGATAATAACGGTACCTAACTGACCAGGTTGAGTTGAGAATTAGGATTAAGTGAGTTAATATTCATAAAATGCTTAGAAAAATATCTAGCACATAAAAAGTAGTACATAAGGGTTAAATAAATAGACCCATAAAATCTACTTGAGTAGTAAGAGGCACAACATTGCCACAATGCCCTAAAAGTTCTCAACCATACATGCTTTGTTTTATAGTTACCTACTAATGCAAAGTCCAAGCCTTGCACTTCTTTAACTTCTATTTTTACTTCATCAAAGTTTTTATCGCAGTCCTTAGGTACAGTAGTTTCCCATTGTAGCAGTCTCATGGCTCTGCCTTCTTGCATGCTCTAAACAGATGTACACACCCATCTTCTTATATTTCCAGGTCTTTTTCATTTGAGAAGAGGTTTAGGTTTAGGTTTAACCTGTACAATTATTCCTTGATTATAATCTTAATACTACTTAATATTCTTCCCTGTGTGCACAAGTATGCCTTAGGACCAAAATAAGGCCAAAAGCTTGATAACAGGTGGAGACCTATTGTCTGCTATTTTTCAACTGTTTTTGTAGGGGTTTTTGTTTGTTTTGTTTTTGATGCACATCTGCTTTTCTTTAGAATGCTGGATTTCTGATTTAAAATGTATTATTTGAATTTGAACATCCCAAAATATTTTATAATTATTTTTACTATCCAACATTTAACCTCTCTGCACTTACCATTTTCCAATAGTATTCTAGCCCAATTTTCACAAATATTGAGAGATGACTTTAAGTAGTACATAAAAGAATATCTTACATATGCATTTCAATATGCATTAGAAAACCAGCACATGAAATCTGCATTATGGATATTACTGCTAATTTTGAGGAAATTTGACATGACTTAAAAAATTTATTACACAATTTTTACATAAAAATGGTGGTAAACAGATACAGTAAAAATCCTGGCTATCATAATAAATGACTGATTTTTGGATATATAAATGAAAAGCAACATCAACAGGCACAACTACACCCACACACCCAAACACACACACAAAGAGGAAGACTTCCAAGCACAATAGTCATCAGACTGGCAATAACAAAGAACTCATTGCATTTTATAGCAATTTATTTCTTTTAGCATATGCTCACAAATGCATATTCCTTTTCAAGCTCACAAAATAACCCTTTGATTTAGTATAGCCCATACCTATAGAATTTCAGAGATAAAGAGGACCCCAGAGAATATATATAATTCACCTCCTATGTTCTTTACTTTTTACATTTTTTTAAAAGATTTATTCATTCTGGAGAGAGTGAGCACAGGAACACAGGTGGGGGAGGGGCAGAGGGAGAGAATCTTTACGCAGACACAGACTCCTCGCTGAGTGTGGAGCTCCATACCGGTGCTGGATCCCAGGGCCCATGAGATCATGACCTGACCTGAAACCAAGAGTTGGTCACTTAACTGACTGAGCCTCCCAGGTGCACCGCTTCCGTGTTCTTTAAATGAGTAAAGGGAGATCTAGAAATGCAGTGATATGCCCAGCCAACTGGTGGCACATTTGGGATTGGAATCTTACTCTCCTGATCCCTTACAGGTTTTGTTTTGTTTTGTTTTTTGAAGCCATACCACATCCCTGACTCCACAGTTGCTCTTCTTCTAAGGGTGGAAAACTGGGACTCTAAGGCTAATGAGTGGCTAGGAAATCCAGTTTCAATGAGTCAAGCCCCATGCTGTCTCTATTCTGCTTAGCCACTCAGTTGAGGGTATAAGAAAATCCACTTTGCAGGTTTCATTCAGCAGAACTTTCTTTTGGTCAAATGTGCAAAATAACTGCTGATCACAAAAGTCTCACACCCATTTTGATTTCCTACCTTAACCATTCATTTAAAGTATAGTCTGTTCATTTAGCAGCACAAGAAAGGAATCAAAAGGATCTATAGAGAATGTATTAACATACTCTCAGCAATACTCTCAGTTGTGTGTAACTTATAATTTGTTGGTTTCATTTATAAACTGAATTCCCATTGAATGTTTTTTTTCTTATCCCCAACTGAATTGATTTTAGTACGGAATATCTGTTAGATATTAAAAGAACATGCTGAAAGTTCTTTATTTTTATTCCTAAGGCAATTTAACGAATTGTAGAGGTGATAATCTAGAATACTTACAGCTCTAATAAGTGATTAAAGGGCATCATTATTCACAGACAGTGGATATGAGAGAATTGCAACAACTAGGCAAATATATTAACTGAGTCCCTAGAGGCAGGTAGTGAATGATTTTGACAAATGCATTTTCAAAACCAAAGATCTGATAGGTAAAATGTAAAAGTAAACCTTAAGCATCAACATTTTTCTTGTCAAATAGGACTATTAATACTAGCTCAGGGCCTCATTATCACACGACTGAACTGCTTTTTATTCATTGGATTTATTTATTTGCTGCAGGGAGTATTCCTAGTTTACATTTTTCATGCATGAATATTTGGTAAATTTTTCCCTTGTATCAGTGGGATCTCACTTTCTTACTGCCCTGAGTCTTTTCAAGCCAGCCACAACTTTCCTGCTGTTTTCCCTTTACATACATGTCTGGGCTCCTACAGGCTGGTCCTTTGCCACCTCAACCTTATTGTACATCATCTCCTCTGTTGGGTGCTTATTCATAAGCATCTGTGTGCAGAACTTCTAGTGTGTGTAAAGTTACCCAGGGAATCCCAAAAGAAAAAATAGGACTCTCTAGTTCCAATCCAGTTTTAGAAGACTAGAATATGAAGGTGTGATTAAATTTACAGTCAGATGAATTCTAGAAAGTATTTACATTCTCTTGTTCATACATTTCCAACACAAATTCAAGACATGTCCTCAGAATTTTCAGCTCTGGTTTTTAATTCTCCCCATTTACTTAATCTCTCGCTGTGCTTTAATTACTTTCCTGTCATTTTTTAATCCTTTTCCTCAAAATCTGTCAACACTTATTTATTTGCTTTTTGACCTCTTTGTTTTGTTTACTAATATCTTCACTTCCTCCTTGGCATTACTTGGCTGATCTACCTCTTGATTTTATGTAAAAGTCAAGTAATATTGGTTTTACATAGCACATTATAAGAAAAAAATAAACTGAATCAGGCACCTTTTAGCCATTTAAACTTTTTATATGTGCTGCCGAAGCGAGCACAGCCATTTAAACTTTTTAAACACCTATAAAGTTACCTATAAAAAGTATACCTTTAAACTTATAACTTTGTTACTCTCTAACTGTGGTCCATTAACACCAGGAGTATTACTCTTTATATAAAGAAAACCTATTATATAAAATAATTTTAATATAAAGTAATTTTTAAAACTAAATAGCTGATATAACTTTTTGCTTAATTAAAATATTTATTTTGTGCTATTTTATGTTAAATAATTACTTTTATTTATAAAAATGTTACTATTCATTTACCTTCATCTTCAAATATGTAGCTACTAAGGTTATTAAGACTGCAGTGTGAAATATCTCATATATGTACTTCTTAACAGTTCATTAAACACCATTCAGTATCACTGTCATATTTTTTCATTCATTAATTCATTCAACATATATATTCATAAGTGCCTCACACAGTGAAATAGCAATTAACAACCTCATAGGTGATGTTTCTATTATTTGCATGGGGGCCTTGTAATATCTTTTATTTCTAAAAACACTGAACTAAGAAAATGAAATTAAAACTGATTCTTTTAACATAAAAATCAGTTTTAATGCATGAAATTGAACCCCTTCCTTTGAAAGTTAATTCACATTATAATGTAGTTATTGGAAATAATGTATACCCTTCTATTAGTACTATTCCTCTGAAGTACCTTCCCTGAAGACTCAACCTTTTAATGTCCTCACTGATGTGACTAGAATCCTAATAATACCTGTTTGTATGTAGCATATTTCCCCAAGTAAAGCAGTTAACAAATGTCATTTCCCTTAGTAGCCTGTATCAATCACAAAGCCTGGACTGCTATTTCTACTAGATAGATTGAAAAGCTCTATGCAAATACACATAAAAGCAAGTATCTGCAAATGATCTTAGGGATGAATAGAGTTTATGAAACAAGAGAAGATGGAAAGAAGAGGATTCTGAGCAACAGGTGCAAGAGAGTGAAATCACAGTATAACAGGGTATGTGTCCCTCTTGTGGGTTTCACAGTACATTTCATCCATTTAAACCACTGCCTCTGGTACAAAATTGAGCATATCTACTTGGGCATATGGGTTGCGTCTCTTTGGTTTCTGGCATCTATCTTGGCACAAAATAGGGACTTAAAAATGCTCTAGACTTCTACAGAATCGGATGAGTAAAGTTACTTACTCAGTATCACAAACTTACATAGTAATGCCTGAAAACTAACCTTGTTTCCATCCTTTACAGCACACACCAGCATACTGAGCATGTACTATGTGTCCCAAATTATGTTGGGACTAGAGGACAAGAAAGACTGCCTGACATCCCCAGTAGTAGAAAAGGAACCATGTGAATGAAATTCTCCACGGAATGAAAAAAAACAGGGGTGCCTGCGTGGCTCATTCAGTAGAGTGCCAGGCTCTTGGTTTCAGCTCAGGTCATGATCTAATGGGTCTTGAGATCAAGACCCACACTGGCCTCCAGGCTCTGCGAGGAGTCTCTCATTCCACCCCTCCCCCCAACTCACACTTGGGCTTTCTCTCTCTCGCTCTCTCTCAAATAAATAAAATCTTAAAAAAAAAAAAAAGAATAAAAAAAAACAGTGTGGACTGTCAGTGCATAACATATTTGCCTTGCTGAAGTGACTTTGCATAAATAAATGCAGATCTGCTGACTCTTCTGGAGGAGCAGGGATTCCCTATTTTCCCCCTAGTGTTCTCCTTAACATCTCTGATGGAAAGTGGCTAATTACTGTCCAACCTGGGTTCCTTGCTGTTTTGGAAGCATGCAAAGAACAATATTGTGCAATTCAAGGGCTGTGGGCTATCCCATTTCTACTACTTCTAGCCTTGTCACCTTGGGAATACCCTATCTGCCTCCGTTTCTTTTTCACTCTTGCTTTGGGAGGGGTAACTGGGATGTCAGAACAATGTACGTAAAGTAACTAGCACAATGCCAGGTGCGTAATAGGTATCCAATGGCTATAAATTCCCTTCTTCCCTTCCCCTTTCATGAAAGAAAAATTATTCAAATCCTGTGTTAGAATAAAGGTTATTAAGTCCAACTCCTTTCTGTGAGAGAAAATAATTTAAATATATGTGAAGTAATCATATCAAAATACTGTCTTAACTATCAGTAAACCCTATCAATAAAAGAAAACCTATACTTTCCCAGAAGTTCCCTCAGCATCCCAACAACCTGCTAAAAATGGCATGCTTGTATTTTCTTTAAAAATCCTGCCACGTAGATTAGCATAAAGAATGTAATCTGCATTCCACACGTGCATTCTTTATTTGTATGCAATTGTATTGACAGAGATTACTATTACCATGTACTGTTAAACCTACAATGGTTGATGCTTTATGAGCAGATTATGCTACACTGTGCATATCTTAAAACTGTTCCCTTTTTTTTGTTGTTGTCAATGCTATTTGCAGAGCACTTTCCTGTTTGTGACACTGCCTCTTAGGTTCAATTTGGATGATGCTTTGGTCTGAAAAGAGCTTCGTGCTTCCCTATTGCTCTACCTTGCTCTCTTTATTACTCTTGTGACCTGCTGCCCACAGCGAAATCACAGGGCTGAAGCTTCTTTCAGATACTTCTCCTGCCTCTCTGCTTAAACCTGCTTTTTTCCAGCTCCCAAATCCAGCTCCAAAATCGTTTGAATACTCTACTGCTGCACATTATCCCCTGCTACTCAGGAATTCCATACTAAAATAAGCGTTCCCTTATAACCAGTGAACTTCACACACCAGTACTTAATCCCTGGGGTTTCCTTCCTGCTATTGAACGCACCACTGCTCAAGAATTGATGCTGTCCAGTTTGCACAGAGGACTGAAAGCTGCACACTTCTTTTGCCTTATGGAGCTTGACGTTTTGGCCCCAATGCTTTTCATTCTTCCCACGTGACTTGTATCACTGAAGGACAGTGGCTGAGTGAGGAAAAGGCAAAATGTGTTTTTTTGTGTTTTCATTCTCTACAAAATGTCTAGCAAAGAACTGTTTCCTTGCAGTATCCAGGATCATGTCCTTCTCTGCTGTTCCCTTTCCTCCATCTTTACTGAGTAGTATGGGGTATAATTTAGAAATATAATGAAGGATAACAATAACAACTCACAGTAATCCTACCAGACACCATAAGAACATCAATGTCCAAAAAGTACGTGGTGTGGTATAAAGATGAACATGGGATCCACAGAACTATGTTCAAATGACAGCTACACCTAGTATGAGATGTATAACATTGCATCAATTCATTAATTTCTCTAGGGTTCATGTTCATCTCCTTGAAACTGATGTCAATAAATAAGACCGTGATCATCCAGCAAGCATTCATTCAATGGTGGCTGCTCTTTTACCAGCATGTTCTAATGGCCATGTTCTAATGGCTTCTCTCCATTGTTTTCTATTGTCCTTCTACTTGTCTGTAGACGTTTCTCTTACTAGACTGTATTCTTATGACTGTCAAATGATGATATCTTTTATTCACTTGTGAGCTATTTTCTGCAAATACATTCTTTCTCTCACTTTTTCACACTGTGACTATCAGCACTGCATTGTGGTTAAGAATGTGAGCCCTGGAATTCTGTCCTCATTACAGACTAGTTTTGTGAACTTGGGAGAAACCACTTAAAATTTAAGCGTTGGTGCTCTTTTCAGGGTCATTGTGAGAGACAAATGAGTGAATGCTTGCAAAACCCTTAAGAGTGACTGGCACATAGTTGGTGTTGAATAAATGACCACTATCATCTCCAACTACTAACTTTTCATGATCTATTGAAGGGACTTGCTTTGCTTTTCAAAGTGTCGTATGTTACTTTTTTCTTACCAGTTTATCCTCACTCAATTCTATCTCTTACCTTTGCTGTGATCAATAGAATTCAGATCTGACTTTCAAGAGTTCAGATATTTCATGCATAGGTTACCACCTAATCCGTTCAAAGTGGAAAAGAATTTGACTACAAATAGAAGAGGGCATGGTATACCCTGTCGGATATAATCTCAACCCCCAACACATTATTCATTCATTTTCTGAATGTCTTTTGCAACCCATATTCCCTTTCAGTAATGGGCATCCCACTATAGAGCATTTTAGATCTCACTTCAATATGACTCTTGTTTTCATCTTATCCTAATGCCATAATCCACATAAAACACTCAGCAAAGTATCTACTCAGTGCTTAAAAAATGTTAGCTGTTAATATGATTTGTGGGTAACATCTGCGATCACAGTGTGGAAATGGCAAATGCATACTTGGTCTTTTTCTGCCTGGGCAGTTGTATATATATACACTTAACTCCAGTTATGTTCTCTTTTGATTATCAAAACCAGACTCTCTTGATGCTTGCTATGTTAATAAACTATAATGTCAGGCAATTCAAGCACTTTTCTCAAATTATGAAATATTTCAAGAAAACAAAGAAGTATGAAGATTAATACAATAAACAACCATGTATCTACTACCTAACTGCCAAATTTTAGCATTTTCTTCTTTTTTTTTTCTTTTTAAGCAGAGCATAAAAAGCATAGTTGTAAGTCTGTCTTCAACCCTCCTGATTCCATTCCCTTCCCTTGCTCATTCTGCAGAGGAAACTACTAAATAAGTTTAATATTTATCATTTTAATACACAATTTATGCTTTTACTACATAAATACTGATCCACAGAAATCTCAAGTTTTATTGTACCCTCTAACCTTTATATATAGTATTATACAGAATGTATCCTTCCATATTTTTCTTTTTTCTTAGAAACCATTTTCCAAGTTTATACTATCTACCCACAAAATTCCAATTCATACATTTTAATTGCTTTATAACAGTCTATTGTATAAATACAGCATAATTTATTTACATTTCTTCTGTATATGGATATGTGGGACTTAGTCTGTCCTGTTTTGCCTTTTGTCTCTCTTTTTTTTTTTTTTTTGCTATCACATTTTAGTATGTTTCTCCTTATAAAGTATGCAAAAATGTCTTCAACATACAACTCTACAGGTAGAGTTACTGGGTCAAATGGTATGCATTTACTAAACTATTTTCAAGTCATTCTTCAAAGCAGTGGCACTTACTTATATCCCCAGAACAGTGTGTTGTCTCCACTACTCCAAATTCTCACAACACTTAGCGCTGTTGGGGTTTTTACTCTCTGCAAATTGATAGATCAAGTATCATCTCACTTTAATTTACTTTGCATTTCCCTGATTACTCTTGAGTTTTCTTCTATCTAAATTGAGGAAATTGGCATCTGTAATTAAGTATTCAATATTGACAGTCCATGACCAACTCCATTATGTGATTTTTCAGTCTGTTTCATATACATGTTGAAAAACTAGTACATAGCAATTATATTTTATCAATGAATTTGTTCTTGAGATGACCTAATCAAATGTCATCCCAGAAAAACAAATGGACACAAATGAACTATTTCTTTTTCCTTTTTTTAAACCAACATGTCACTGTGAGAGAAGAGAAGCTGGTAAAAATCTGCATTGGGCTGGTATGTTCAATATTCATCTGTAAGAGCAAATATAAAGTATAAGAATCATATTTAAAACTGACTAGGTGCACCTGGCTCAGTCAGTTAAGTATCTGACTTCAGCTCTGGTCATGATCTCAGAATCCTGGGATAGAAACCCTTGCTGTGCTCCCTGCTCAGTGGGGAGTCTGCTCCTCCCTCTCCCTCTGCCCCCGGACCCCCTCATTTGTTCTCTCTCTTTCTCTCTCAAATAAATAAATAAAATCTTTTTTAAAAAACTGGCTATAAATATCTTTAGGCAAAGCTACTTCCTTGCCTAAAGATATTCTTTAGTTTCTTCCCAATTATGCCATCTTCCCAATTATGCCATCTCATGTGAGTACTTAATAAATGGCTGCTGATGATATAATAATTATAACATCATGGCAATAATCATTCTAATAATTATAAGATCAGTTAATGACTCGTATTTATGTTGTAAGAATTAGAAACTGCTGTGATTATGGTTGCCTGCTCTCTTTGCAAATAAAAGATTTTCTTCATCCTAACTCTACTTTATTCCATAAGAACAAACTAAAATAATCCTGGTTTTGAGGGGGTATCCTTAAAGTCTCCTAATTTTTTTTTTAAGATTTTCTTTATTTATTTGACAGAGATCACAAGTAGGCAGAGAGGCAGGCAGAGAGAGGGGGAAGCAGGCTCCCTGCTGAGCAGAGAGCCCAATGCAGGGCTCCATCCCAGGACCCTGGGATCATGACCTGAGCCGAAGGCAGAGGCTTTAACCCACTGAGCCACCCAGGTGCCCCAAGGTCTCCTAATTTTAAAGCTAAGTATGACCCTAGGTTTTCCTTCAAAGGCCATGTTAAACTAAATCAGGTTATGGCTTAAAAGCCTTCAAGCACACCATTTGACTTTAAAAGAAAAATATCAATTATTTAGAATTATACACAAATTCTTGTTCACGTACTCAACTACTACTTGTGATTCACAAATCTTTCTCAGCGTCTCCTCATCGTTCAGCAACTTGGAGCATTCTCTCTTCAGGAAACACCTTTTTCATATGTTCTTAGTTTCCTAGCATATATTTCTAGTTTTTTTTCTACTTCTCTCTGGCTGCTTTTTCTTTGCCTTCTTTGCCAACTGGTTATCTCAGTTCATACACGGCTATCACACCACAGGTTGGTTCTTTTCAAAACTGAACATACAGGGCACCTGTGGCTCAGTTGGTTGGGCATCTACTTTCATTTGTCATGGTCCTGGAGGCTGGGATGGAGCCCTGCACGGGGCTCCTTGCTCAGCAGGGAGTCTGCTTCTCCTTCTGCCCTTTAACCTGCTTATATGAGCTCTCTCTCCATCTGTCTTTCAAATAAATAAATAAAATCTTCAAAAAAAAAGTTGAACACACACTCCCTCTAAAACCTGGCTCTTCAGTGAAGAGCACAACCACTCACCCAGTTGCACAACGCAGGAAAGGAGGCTGCTCGTCCCTCATCCCCAGCATTCAGTCTGTGATCACCAAATCCTTTCCGTATTCTACCTCCTAAATTACCCTAGAGTCTCTTCCCTTCCCTGCATTCCCACCCCCAACATCTCATCAAACTTCATCAAACATCATCAAACTTCTGTACTGTTGACATTCTCTTTGCCAAGAAAACACCCTCCTCCTTTTCAGTCATTATCTCTCACTTAGGAACTAAACCTTTCAAATCCCAGTTGCTTTCCCCACCTCCTTCTACATCCATTTCTGCTGAAGTAACTCCTCCCAGAAACCCTTATGGCATCGCTACCCTATCCATGCACTCATTCCATTTACTGGTCCTTCCCCACTAGGCCACAGAATTTTTGAGGACAAAGACCTACCCTTCATCACTTTATTACAGGCACCTAGAATAGTGTACAGTACCATAATCCTGTTCAAAAACAATTTGTTATACAAATTGATTATAATAAATCTAATGAGATGGATATTATTAAGAAAGTCTTAAGGCTATTTAGTTGCTTGTCCTCTATTGTTGCATTGACTAAGAAATGTTTCTGCGTGACAGAACAATAATTCTAACTTCTAAAAGTTTTTAAATAGCTTTGTCCTAACATCACAATTAAGAGCAATGCAATAAAAGTAAAAGTCTTGAACAATTCAGACCAAAGAGCATAACTAGAGATAGATGCCACAGCTTATTGCTGTAATGCTACCTTTATTAACAGTACAGCAAAGAAAACGCTGTCCCATTCCTTCCTGAGAGATATATTTTTTTGATTTGTAGCTAAGTATCACTTACCATCCAGAAGACAATGGGAAAAAATCTATAAAAACTATTATTTTCAGTGACATTCGGTATAGGAGAGAAAGCTCTGTGATGGGTTGAAATTTAGTTTAACAAACAAACAAAACAACTGTCACAAGAAGTCGATATCTACAAGAATGTTTCTAAAGGCACACTTAAGGGAATCTGTGTTAAACAGCACTATGATAAGAGTATAGTTAAACTATTAACATAAATATTTATAAATATTGTATAACAATAAATTTGAACATATCTGAGTAAGTGGACTCCTCTTAAATGTCAAAAACAATAAACATTCACATAATATGAGTTGCACTTCCTTTTAAGATATTTGAGAGAGAGGGAGAGCACATGAATTTGAGCACAAGAATAAGGGGAAGGGCAGAGGAAGAGAATCCCCAAGCAGACTCCCCACTGAGCCACTAAATGCAGAGCCAGACGTGGGCTCCATACCGTGACCCATGATATAGACCTGAGCCAAAACTAAGAGTCAGGAGGCTCTGGTACCTGAGCCACCAGGCACCTCTGAGTTGCACTTTAATGTTCGTTGATTAAGAAGAAGCTTAAGGACAATATAATACCATCAACTTAAATTTAAATTTTCTAACCAATAGCACCCACATATCTTTCAAAACATTGTGTGTGTGTGTGTGTGTGTGTGTGTGTACTATATTTATTTTGCCTTCAAATGCTACTTTGCCTACATATAGACTTGCTAATTTGAAGCCAACTGGGAGCCAACAATAGCTCATATGCAAGAAGCTTTTCCGTTATAAAGCAGCGACCAGGTCTTGGGGGCTTTGAACCCTTGTGCCTCTCATAGTGTCTGGCATACAGGAAGTATGCAATAACTAGCCAGCTGAATGAACAAAAACACTTTGTCTTTACAACATTAAAAAATTAATGTTGTTCATACTACCTGAGACAAAATACATTCATAGAAGGAAACCATAATGGGAAGATAATCTTAGGTTAGACTGAGGCTTCTACATTGCTAAAAATAAATTCCATATTAGCTTCAAAGATGTTTGGACCCACTTGGTATGCATTGCTACACTCTCAATGATAGCCACTGCTTTCGCCATGGATTTAATGAAGGGAAGTGATGGACTGTGGAAGGACTCAGATAGAAAGCCTTTACAGGAAAAGCATCAGGGTGACTGTTCTGTCAGTGGCATGAGAGATCCAGTGGGGCTAATTAATTTCAGTGCCAGTACTTTATATGGAAACAGGAAGAGCACAAATGGAAAATATATTATATGTTAAGTTTTGTTTATTTGTGTGTGTGTGTGTGTGTGTTTTTTTACCTGTTTGAATATAATTACTGGCGGCCAGTATCTCTCACTATACAATTCTGTGGGAATTTTTCCCATGGATTTCCTAAAATGAAACTCTTGTCCTGGGTCTTTAAATTCTTGCTTTAGCTTTAGGCTTCCTGTGAACTCCATAGTCAGACTGCATAAATATTCTTGAGCTTTGCTTTGTGCGCTGAGCTCTCCTGAGAATAGCACAGGCTGTAGATTGCAGCTTAGGATATTAAAAATGTTTTTAATTCTGTGATATCATGTATTTTCACAAAAACCGATGTGTGTTTTAGCTTGCTGCACTCCCTCCATGCTATATTTTTAGAACAAAGGGCTAGAAAGGAGTAATAGTCTACCCCTAATTAAAAAAAAAAAAAAAAAAGACATAAATATCCACATGAAAGAACAGAAGATTTATTAATGGAAAACAGAATAAATAAAATATTCCTTAAAGTACAGAAAAGACTACTCAGCAATAAATCTTGTAGCACAAGCTGATATGAAGTGCTTAAGGTCTTATCAAGCCTATACTGAAAGAATTCATCAGATACCCACACTATGAATCAAGACAATATATTTAGCCTCTATTCTTGGTATGCTTGTTTTATTTTGATAAACTTAAGTCAGAGATCCACAACATTATACATATAGTTGGATTCTTTCTATAAGGGGCTCTTGATCCCCCTTCTTACAGATTTTATAACTTACTAGCTTAAATGGGGCAAAACAATACACAGAATAATGTAGAACCTATTTGTTCTTTCTGATGACTTCATATACAACGCTTTCTCTATACATGGTTCTTTCTCCTGCCTTCATCAAACAGGGCCCTGCACTTCAGGTTGGAATCAATTAGGCTGAACCTCAGCTGTTCAGGATTCAGGGTTCCCAGCGGGGCAGCCTATATATCTGTGCCCTCCCCACTGGAGTTTTAGGATGAACTTTGGGGACTCTACCCACCCTTTAGGTCACACACAGTGTCTCAGACACACTTGTGCAGAGAGCAAGAGAAGCTGATAGATAACATGTTATTAGTGCTGTTCTGAAAAGAACCCCCTACCTAAGATGTCTGTGACTAAAGATTATTCCTGGTAATGAGAAAGGAAGGCAGCCATACCATAGGAGATGCAGACTTTTTTTTTTTTTAAGATTTTATTTATTTATTTGACAGAGATCACAAGCTGGCAGAGAGGCAGGCAGAGAGAGAGGAGGAAGCAGGCTCCCCGCCGAGCAGAGAGCCCGATGTGGGGCTCCATCCCAGGACCACGAGATCAGGACCCAAGCCTAAGGCAGAGGCTTTAACCCACTGAGCCACCTAGGCGCCCCGGAGATGCAGACTTTTGATTGATGATTTACGTGACACCGTTAAATGATATAACATATGCTTATGTTTTAAAAATTGTAGAGTTTCATTGATTTAAGCCTGTGTTTATCATCTTGCCTTATTTCTAAGGTATACATAAGTTATCTACTTTCCAAAGAGAGATGTGCTATTTTGATCCTTTATATAAGAATGAGTGCTTAGTTTTGGATATAATATGATATGTGAGATTATTTAAAAAAAAGAAAACTTATAATTAAGAATGTAAGATGTTGGTGTTTGGATTCCAAAGGTGTTGGTCTTCTCTGGGGTGTACCTTTAGATCATCGTTATCAGAACTGAATTGAACAAAAATGAAGAAAAACAACAATCATACTCTTCAGATTCTGAATCATGGCAATATTAAGTTTGGAGTTCAGGCTGCTATGTAAATATTTGTCAAATGATTTCCAATGCTGTTTGGAATTAAGGCTAAATTTTAAAAGTAATCAATGAAATTATGCAAGCTTAATAAATGGGGATTCAAATTCAAGAATTTCTTTGTCTAGCAGGATCCACACAGAGGTCTGGTTTTTACATGGTCACGTGGGAAAGTGAAGTAAAACCTTTGAAACTGAAAATACTGTTTAATGCAATTTGTCATTTCTTAGTTCTCACCCTACTTGAGAAAAAGCATTTGACACAGCTCAGCACTGTCTCCCCTCTAAACCATTTTCTTCACTTAGCTTCCAATACCCTTCTTTCCTCTGGTTTCCCTCCTACTACTGGTTTCCCTCCTACTTCTCTGGCCATTCCTTCATTTTAGGCACTTCTTCTTCTTCCTCTACAACTCTTAATTTTAGAATGCTCCCAGGCTTGGCCCTTGGACTAGTTTTTTCTATCTGTACTCACTCCCTCTGTAATTTTATCCAGTCTCATGGCTTTAAGTACAACTGATGATGCTTAACATTTTTACCTCCAGCCTGATATACCCCCTTTAACTGAAGACTTTTAATTACAAACTCACTTGGATGACTAATGGGCATCTTAAATTTAACATGTCCAAGCTCCTGATCATCTCCCTCAAACCTACTTTTCCTGCTGTCTTTCTGATCTCAGTTAATGTCATCTTCATTCTTCCAGTTGCTCTGGCCAAAAGCCTTAGAGGCATTCATGACTCATTACTTTCTTTCATATATACATCCTCTCTGTCAGCAGTTCCTGTTGGCTCTCTCTTCAAATTACATCCAGAATCTGACTATGTCTCACCTATGCACTGCTAACACTCAAATTCAATCCATAATCATCTTTTGCCTGGATTATTGCAGTAATGTCCTAACTGGTTCCTTTCCTTTCACCCTTGCCCCTTTCAGTGCTTTTTCACATGTCAGCAAGAATGATTTTGTTAAAACATGTCTGATCATGTTATCTCTCTGTTCAAAATTCTCAGTGTCAGGATGACATTTGAAAACTTTAGCAGGGAGTATATAACATGGTCTTATTGGGTTGAAATAGATGCCAGCATCAACAGTATAAGACTGGACCCATACCTCCTGAAATGATTCTAATACTCAGTTCTGACATGGGAGAATTGGGGAAAAGGGAGTCTTCCCAATACCAGCAATTCCCCACACCAGCTAGGTGTCCTCTAATTCAAGTCACTGTAGTTTTAATACTACGTACCCAGACACAGGATCAGAACCAACAGATCAAGAAGGGGTCAGGCCTGTCAGACTACTCCTCCACACACACTTCAGACTTGTTGTCACCTAGGCTTCTGACTGACTGGTTACAGATCAGAGGTTCCAACAACCCTCTCCTTCGGTTCCATTAATTTGCTAGAGCAGGTCATGGAACTCAGAAACATTTAACTTGCTAAAGAGATAATTCAGGAACAACAGGACAGAAGAAACACATAGGGCAAGGTAAGGGAAAAGGCCATGCGGCTTCCATGCCCTCTCCAAGGGGGACACTGTCCCCAAATCTCCATGTATTTGATGAGGAACTAAAGGCTAGATGGGGACAAAGCAGAAGCTGACACCTGGCAACCTACCCCCATCCCCCACTCCTGGGTGAGACATGTGTGACATTCTTCTAGGAATCCCCCATCTTACTGTTAATGCCTTGCTAGAGGGGAAAAACAACCTTAACCCGACAATGGCAAGTCCTCAGGTATCTTGTAGGTCCTCTTTAGCATATGAAAGTTATTTCAAACTCCCCCTTTTTCCTTACCACCCCCTACCCCATAGTATATAATCAGCCACCCCTCACATCTGCCCCCCACCCCTTCCCCACCTCCACCACACCAGCTCTTTCTGCCTACAGGTCCTGTCCTCTTGCTTTAATAAACCACTATCTTGCCCCAAAGACGTCTCAAGAATTCTTTCTTGGTTGTCAGCTCCAGAAATCACCCCACTGAACCTCAATTATATTCTAAAACTTCATCATGTTCATAAATCCAGAAGCTCCCTAACTTTTCGGTTTTTATGAAGGCTTCATTACACGTGACAAGAATGATTGACAGAATCACTGGAATGAGCCACTGACTCAACCCCAGCCCCTAAGGTCTCCCCAGAGAGGGAGGAAGGTTTGGGAAGAGGGAGGTGGGACTGAAAGTCCCAACCCTCCAATCACCTGGTTGGTTACCCTGACAACCAGTACATTCTTAGGTTACTTAAGGGCTTTCCAAAAGTCACCTCATTAACATAACAAATGTCACAGGTACTGCTCTTAATCACAGGAAATTTCAAGAGTTTTAGGAGGGCTGTACCAGAAACAAAACAAAACCCAAATGTGTATTCCTTGTAAATCACAGTAACACACCTACCAACTAAATATCAGCCATACTCCAAGGGTTTCCCAGCTTCCTTTAATTTCTTATCTCACCTCCATTGCTCAGTCTGCTCCACTCATAGGCCCCCTTACTTTTTCTTCAGTATTCCAGCCACGCATTTACCATCTTTGCATCTAAAACACCTTGCTCTGTTTGGAATGCCCTTGCTCCAAGCATGACAAGGCCCATATCCTTACTGTATTTAATAGGTCTTTACTCACAAGTTACCTTCTCAGAAAAGTGTTCTGTAAATTCAACTTGAATTGTACGTCTCCTTGCTCGCAAGGCACTTCCTTCATCGTGCTTGTGCTTATCATTACCAACTATCATGGTGATGTGGGAAACAGAGGCAGAAGAAAATCGTTAAAATTCCTTACCTACTGACAAGCCCTTGAAACAGGCAGAGTGACCTCCACCTTAAGGCTTTGCTAAGGGCAAAGGACAATTCTAGCCTAACCAACCCCCTACCCCGAACCAGGATCCTGTAAGTTTACTTTAACAATTCCTTTAGGAAACTTTATCCCTAAACCTCCAAGATAGTGTTGATAATCATTCCCAAGCATATGGCCCACTGATACACTTCTAAAGGGTCTCACAGAGAAGGTTTTATTACTGGTAATGAATAACCTTTTCCCCAGACAACAGCTAGCCCCTCAAGGTCCTAGAAACCTTGCTTCCAAAAAT
This sequence comes from Mellivora capensis, assembly GCA_004024625.1. Lineage (NCBI taxonomy): Eukaryota > Metazoa > Chordata > Mammalia > Carnivora > Mustelidae > Mellivora > Mellivora capensis. The sequence goes on along the minus strand of PISX010024887.1, from coordinate 4,981 downwards.
CCTTAGAGACTTACTCCATCCCTAACCCCCTCCCAACTTACAAGTATATAATAGACCACTCCTCACATCCCCGGGGCAGCAGCTCTTCTGCCCATGGGTCCTGTCCCTGTGCTTTAATAAACCACCAATTTGCACCAAAGATGTCTCAAGAATTCTTTCTTGGTCATCGGCTCCAGACCTCACCCCACCGAACCTCACCTATGTTCCAGAACTTCATCAATGGTACAAATTTTACTTAAATATCTTGTTTATTGTCTTTCTTTTCCACTAGAACAAACCCTCAGAAAGGCAGGTCTTTTGTTTTTGTTTGTTTGTTTTTGTTTTTGTTTTCTGCTGCACCCACTAGTTAGAACAGAGTCTAACATATAATAGGTGCTCTACAATATTATTTAATTTTTTTAATTAAAGTTGACTGGATGAGTGAAATACATAGTATAGAGCTAAAAAATGCTGATCAAGGCTTAGGGACTGTGACTAAAACATCCCTGCCCTATGCCGAAATGCCACATTTTTCAATGTTTCTGGTTTTGTTTTTTCCAGGAAAACTGAAAGAGTCAACACTTTACACTCTCTAGATTTTTTAGGTGGAGCTGGCATACAAAAACAAACAAACAAACAAAAAAATAGAATAAGTTCCACAGTGTACGGTTGGCTTTTTGTTTTATATACACTTAACATTACTCTATCTAAATAAATTTACTTAAACTTAGCCATTAAAAATAATAGAGTGTCTAATTAAATTTTCCTTCCTTTAAATTAACAAAAGAGCTTAATTAAGTAAACAAATTGCTGCTTGAGTTTTCTACACTGTCTTCTTTCCAGATCATACCCTTTCTTACCTCCTCAAAAGTGAGAGACAACATCCTCTAATTCCCTATTTTTCAAATTTCTCTTCATAAGCTCTTTCTGGCCAGTACATGCTGACACATGCTCATGTCAGACACATTTCCTCCCTATGATTCATTCAGTCACTCCTTTACTCCTGCAAGCTGCTGTCTGTCCCAGTTCCTCATCTAAAAAGGAACGAAGGGTCACTTGGTTGTAAATCTAGTGAGTATTCCACATTCCTTAGCACACCGGATTCTGGGGTAGCTCTCTGATTCTTAGAACACTTTCTTCTTAGCATAGGAGGGCAAAATTTGCCAGTTCAAAAAGTTTCTCTTTCAGGATTATTTTAGGCTGGATTATTTCTAAGAAACGCAAGCCTCCAAAAGGTTTTTGTGTTTTGTTTTTGTTTTGTATTTTGGCCTCCCCTCAACTATAATGGGAACTAGGTGTGGTAGACAGGGAAGAATCCAGCAATTTCCTGCCCCAAAATTTTTACCCGAAACAAATAGTTTACTGAAGTTAGTATTAATAATTTCAGATACCTCCAACTCACAGGTTAAGAAACTGCTTAAGCACTGAAATATATTGAAGAAATAAAAACCTCAATACATGAATTGTATACTCTTCTACAGAAACATCCCGACTGTCCATCATAAGTAACGTCACTTTAATACCCCAGAGCTTTATAAGAATTAAAAACAGATTCTCCGGGGCGCCTGGGTGGCTCAGTGGGTTAAAGCCTCTGCCTTCTGCTCAGGTCGTGATCCCAGAGTCATGGGATAGAGCCCCGCATCGGGATCTCTGCACTGTGGAGAGCCTGCTTCCTCCTCTCTCTGCCTATTTGTGATCTCTGTCTGTCTAATGAATAAATAAAATCTTAAAAAAAAAAACAAAAAACAGATTCTTCCTACTGGTGGTGGGTATTATGGAGGGCACGTATTGCATGGAACACTGGGTGTGGTACATAAACAATGAATTCTGGTACACTGAAAAGAAATTTTAAAAATAAATAAATTAATTAAAAAACAAAACAAAATAAACAAACAAACAGATTCTTCCTGCCTTCTAAGTAATATATTCCAGAAGGTATATTAGTAGGACACTCAAATCTATCTTCAGGAACAAAGCATTCCTTCTTCCCCAGCTGGGAATGTTGATTGCAGAAAGCTCGAAAGTTAATTCCTCCCCAGTAACTGTCCTGGACAAGCGAGGTGCCTCACTGGAGACTGTCCTTGGGAAAGTCTGCACGGTTGATGTGGGAGTGCGAAAGCATAAAGCTGGCTTCAGTGCCACACAACTTGGAAGGACCATCCCAGCTTCAGAGCTACCCCTGTCTGAGACCTCTTCTACAACCTCATTACGGTCAACCTCTCTTTCTGCCTCTTTCTTCTTTCCTTACTCCCTGCAAGGGTTCTTCCTACATGCAAATCTCCATTTTAGAGCCTGGAGTCTGGCAGTCTCATCTGGACATACAGCATCTATAATACTTAAGATTTTGAATATCTATGCTATTTCAAGTATCTCAGTTTCAATCCTGGAACAGACTGCTCACTGAATGCTTGGTATTTTGGCTTTACTCTGACTGCAGTATTTGAACCAAAATATTCCACAATGGAACAGTATAGCAGAAGAACTCGTTTGTATTATAATCTGCCTAATAACCCAGTTTATAATTTCAACATATGAAACAAAAAAAACAAACAAAACAAACAAAACAAAAAACCTGCAAGGTATTATCTGTTCAACAATGAGACTATGCGACATTTAGAACCATACAGGTTACTCAGTAGCTGCTTGAAGAATTGAACAGAGCTAAAGAGAAAAGAGCTCACAGCTTTATATTCAGCTAAATCAATTAAGAGCTACCCTTTTTACTTACTAAATTGATCTTCATTACCTGCACCAAAATGCTATCCAAATGATATTGAGACATTTAATTATTTTAGTTATATTCACACATACATACAAGCACACATAACTGGCTTGCTCAAATATAGTTAAAGAATACTAAAACAAAGGGATAATCTAACTCCTAAAGATTATCCGACTGAATTTTTGAAAATCCATCTATATACCCTTTCCAAAAGGTTTATTTAAAGCAAAACAACTCTGAAAGGTAGAAAATAGTGTGATGGGATATATATACCAAATATATTCTACTTACAGAAAAGCAAAATAAATATAAGTATCAAACAAACTGAATTTTAGGCAGAAATCTATGGTTATAATGACAACCAAGAGGTATGCATTTATTATCATGTATACACATAACACAAAGCCCAGGTATACAGAAAACAATAACTGAAAAAATGTATAGCCTAAAATACATAGAAAACTTGGTGAAATTTTTATGGTCCCCTCCTGCACATTAAAATATATATAGATATAGATATAGATATCTATCTCCCATTGGTTTATACAGATAGAGCTTAACTAAAAAAACTCAGAAAATGTACTAGAACTTTATTGTCCAATATAGTGGCACTAGCCACAGCAACTATATAAATTTAATTAAAGTTAAAAATAAAATTGCAGGGGCATCTGGGTGGCTCAGTGGGTTAAAGCCTCTGCCTTCAACTCAGGTCACAATCCCAGAGTACTGGAATGGAGCCCCACATGGGGCTCTCTGCTCAGCAGGGAGCCTGCTTCCCCCCCCCCTCTCTGCCTGCCTCTCTGCCTACTTGTGATCTCTGTCTGTTAAATAAATAAATAAAATCTTAAAAATAAAATAAAATTACAAGTACAAATTCAATTCTTCAGTCAACCTAGCCACATTTAAATGCTCCATTAGTCATAACACTATTGAGAGGCTACTGATGGCTACCTTATATGCATACGCTACAGAACATTTCCATCATCACACAAAATTGTATTTGACAGTGTTCTTCCAGAGTATAAGCCAAGCTTTTAACAGAGCAAAAACAAGGATTTGGGGTGGTCATTGAAGACAAAGTTCCACTCATTACTCGATTTTTTTTATAAAAAAAGAATGGAAATCATGGATTAAATGTGTAGTTAAAATTACTTTTATAGGGGCACCTGGGTGGCTCAGTGGGTTAAAGCCTCTGCCTTCGGCTCAGGTCATGATTCCAGGGTCCTAGGATCGAGCCCCAAATCGGGCTCTCTGCTCGGTGGAGAGCCTGATTCCTCCCTCTCTCTCTGCCTGCCTCTCTGCTCACCTGTGATCTCTGTCAAATAAATGAATAAAATCTTTAAAAAAATTACTTTTATAAAGGAATTAGCACTTATCACAGAACTGATCACTTTAATAAATGATTCTATGCATGCTAACTTCTTGGGTATATATATTTATATAAATTTTGGCCTGAATCATGTTAAGTCAGAGCTGGAAGAAAACTTATGCACACCAGACCAGTGAGTGTTTTACTAAACTGTTACAGTCATAGGACAACTGAATCACAAACACTGTATGCTGATATCCAGGTGTTTAGGGCCAAATTGTATTCCCCCCAAATTCATATGTTGAAGTCCTAACCCCTAGTACCTCAGAAAGTGATTGTATTTGGAGCTATGGTCTCTAAAGAAGAAAATAACTTAAAATGAGGGTATTAGGGTGAGCCCTAATCCAAAATGACCCTCTCATAAGAAGAGAAAAGATGGCCATCTATCAGCCAAGGAATGACACCTCATAATCTTGACCTCAGAATTCTACCCTCCATGACCGTGAGAAAATAAATTCCTGTTGTTTAAGCCACCTAATCTGTGGTACTTTGTTATGGAAGCCCTAACAAACACTCATACATCAGGCCTGAACATTTTCTGTCAGAACGTGCTCCTTCTTATACCTATCTAATGAACAACGGTTGTGCATATCAATGTGCTGATCATATTATTTAGAAAAAACAAAAAGCGGAGGAGACAAGATGGCAGGGAACTAGGAGGAGGCTCTGGTTCAACCTGTCCCCTAAAGTGAGCTGATTACCTACCAAGGAGCTCCGATCACTCATGAAATCAGCCTGAGATCAAAATTCTACTCGTCAGGATCTCTACGGGGGCAGAAGACGCCAGTGGGCAGGTAAAGCCAAGCGGGAACACCGGACTGGTATCTGAAGATAAACAAAAGGGGGAGGGAGCCACCAGAGGAGACGCATTGGGAAGTAATACCCCAATACGAGAGTCCCCTAAGACTGGG
>PISX010024886.1:10866-27156 GCA_004024625.1 Mellivora capensis | reverse complement strand
TCAATAAATGGTGCTGGGAAAATTGGACAGCTATATGTAGAAGAATGAAACTCGACCATTCTCTTACACCGTACACAAAGATAAACTCGAAATGGATAAAGGACCTCAATGTGAGACAGGAATCCATCAGAATCCTAGAGGAGAACATAGGCAGTAACCTCTTTGATATCAGCCACAGCAACTTCTTCCAAGATATGTCTCCAAAGGCAAAGGAAACAAAAGCAAAAATGAACTTTTGGGATTTCCTCAAGACCAAAACCTTCTGCACAGCAAAGGAAATGGTCAACAAAACAAAGAGGCAACCCACAGAATGGGAGAAGATATTTGCAAATGACAGTACAGACAAAAGGTTGATATCTAGGATCTATAAAGAACTTCTCAAACTCAACACATACAAAACAGATAATCATGTCAAAAAATGGGCAGAAGACATGAACAGACACTTCTCCAATGAAGACATACAAATGGCTATCAGACACATGAAAAAATGTTCATCATCACTAGCCATCAGGGAGATCCAAATTAAAACCACATTGAGATACCACCTCGCACCAGTTAGAACCCCCCTTAATATTTCCTATAGTGTCGGCTTGGTGGTCGCATACTCTTTTAAGCCTTGCCGGTCTTGGAAACTCTTTATCTCTCCATCCATTTGAATTCTTGGCTGCATGTTCTTCTCATTTAGTGCCCTGAACCTATCTTGCAAGCCCTTTCTGGCTTGCCACGTTTCTGTGGACAGGTCTGACCTTATTCTGATGGGCTTTCCTCTGTATGTAAGGAGCTTCTTTGTCCTAGCTGCCTTCAAGAGGGCCTGCCTACAATTATAATTCTTCATTCTTGATATTAGGTGTCTTGGGGACTTTCAAAAATCTATAATATTGGGGGGAGACCATTCTGCCTCTAGTACCTGAACACTGGTTCCATTCATGAGTTTGGGAACATTTTCATGGAGAACTTGTTCCACTATATCTTCTAGACTTCTTTCTTTCTCCTCCCTTTCAGGGATTCCAATAATTCTGACGTTGGAACATTTCATGGCATCATTTATTTCCATGATTCTGTTTTCGTGGCTTCTAAGTGGTTTGTTCCAGGCTTCCTCCTGATCCTTTCTCTCTATCTGTTTGTTCTCCAGATTACTAATTCTATCTTCTGTTAGTTATCCTAGCTTTTATGGAATTTAGATTAGATTGGAACTCATTGAGAGCCTTGTGAACATCATCTGTGGTGGCTTTCAGTTCTGCCCTAACATTATGAACATCATCCCTTTTGGCTTTCAGTTCTGCCCTAATCAATTCTGTTTGGTCATCCATGGCTTTTTCCAACCTAGCTATTGCCTGGATAATTGCTAGCCTGAATTCCCTTTCTGACATATTGTCTATGTCGATAGCCATTAGCTCTGTTGCAGAAGGTCCATCCTCTGAATTTTTCTTCTGTTGGGCATTCCTCCTCCTAGTCATTTTGGTGAGAGATGGCTGAATGTATGTAGCTGGATGTATAGACCGTGGTGCAGTGAAGGTGCACCCTGGAATGCTTCTGAGCAATCAGGAGTCCCCACCCAAATGAGAGAAAAAAGAAAAGCAAAAGAAAAAAAAAAAGAAAGAGAGAGAGAGACAGGAAAAAAAGGGAAGATAAAAGAGAAGGCTTAGCCCAAATGGGCCCCAAGGTAAGATTTATGAAGTATACAAACAAAAACAGACAAACAAAGAGACTGATAAAAGTATATGACAAGAGAAAAACATATATATATAAAAGCAAAACAAAGAAACAAAAAAAGAACCTTGTCAAAAAGAACCCCAAGTATAAGATTTATATACTATCAGGATGAACACAAATTCACAAAAACATTGGAGGGAGAAAAAGATGGGAGAGTGGTTATAAATTCTCAGTGTGGGCGAGGAAGGTTATTTTGATTCTTCCTGGATGTATCTTGATATCTTTGTTAAAGGACTCAACTTTCCTAAGATAAAGGGGGATTAAAAATTGGTTTACCTATATGGGTAGCATTGATTGGGGAAAGGGGATTACCTTGAAGTTCAACTCAATATGAATATTAAAAAATAAAAATACAAAAAGAATAAACTAAACTAAAATAAAAAATTAAAAAATAGAAAATCAAAAGAAAAACACGGGTATATGTGTTAAAAAGTTCAGGTTAAAAGGTTATTATGGAATGATGTACTGGACATCTCACTGATGGTAAAGAGGTTAAAACATTATCTATATAGGGGCGCCTGGGTGTCTCAGTGGGTTAAAGCCTCTGCCTTTGGCTCAGGTCATGATCCTGGGGTCCTGGGATCAAGCCCCACATTGGGCTCTCTGCTCAGTGGAGAGCCTGCTTCCCCTCTCTCTCTGCCTGCCTCTCTGCCTATTTGTGATCTCTGTCTGTCAAATAAATAAATAAAATCTTTAAAAAATATTATCTCTCTCTCTATATAAATGAACTAGAATAGTGGGAATGAACTAAAAATAAAATTTGTATCTATGACGTAGTGGTGGTTGTTCACTTGTCATCTTTTTTTTTTTTTTTTCTGGTTGGTTTTCTGGGGGAGGGCCCTGCTGCATGCGTTTTCAGGCAATGTTCCCTGAGTTAAGTCCTCCCTCCCCCTCAAGAGGGTGGGCTCTGAGGAAACTGGTTTTTCAGGCTTTTGTTCTCTGGAGGTTTTCATGTTTGTTTATTTTTATTTTTTATTTTTTTCCTCTCTTGCCTTGACAGCTTTTGATGGGTTTTGGAGGTTGAGAGGAAAGCAAACTGCACCCCGACCTCCCTCTCAGAGAGAAGCCCCAGTCCGTTCCCCTCTGGGTGCTGCAGGGCACACAAGTTCCCCCCTGGCCACTGGCAGAGTACGTTCTGAGTCATGGTCCCTGGGGACACAGGAACTCCTGCTTGTACCCAAAACCACGACAGTGGTGGCCGGACCGCCAGTGTCTCAGACTCTGCTAGTGTGGCACGGCCCACGAGTGGAGAGTGCAAAAAGGTTGTTTCTGCCAGATGGCAAGGCTCCCAGCCCCTCACGGGACTCCACACGCTCTCAGGTGTGCTGGTGGCTCAGGGACCAAGACCTGGTGTCTCCGCCGCACTCTCTGGTTCAGCACCAGGTTGGCTCTCCTGGGTCCGGGGACTTAGCGCCTGTCCCTAACTGCCCCAATTCCCACAAATTCCCCCCATGATCCTTTGCTCTTTTTGAGTGCTTTCTGCCAGACTCCAAGTTAATGCTGGTCCCCAGACGCAGGGCACTCTCAGATTGGGGTATCACTTCCCAATGGGTCGCTTCTGGTGGCTCTTTCTCCCTTTTATTTATCTTCCGATACCAGTCCGTGTTCCCACTCTGCTTTACCTGCCCACTGGCGTCTTCTGCCCCCGCAGAGATCCTGACGTGTAGAATCCTGATCTCAGGCTGATTTCATGGGTGAGCGGAGTTCTTTGGTAGGTAATGAGCTCACTTCAGGGGACAGGTTGAATGGCGCCTCCTCCTACTTCCCCGCCATCTTGTCCGTGCTCTTACTCTTGACCTAGGAAAGAAGGAAACTGTTCTCTCACTGCAGAGATGAGTCAGGAACACACGGAATCATCTTGAGTTCCACCAGACACCGTGTCTCTTCAGCATAATCCTCTGTTTGGAGGCAGCTCAGAACAGCCGCGCATGCCCCTCCTTTGCGGGGTCCCCGTCTTCCTTTCTAAGTTGGAATCATTTAATTATAAAAGAAAGCGCCACATGTCTTCTGCGGAACAAGCTCCTGACTTGCAGTGAGGATGGCTGTGGTGTGCCTGGCTCGTCAGAGGGACACCTGGGGACCCGCCGCTGTAGTTTCCTCTCTGCCGGCTCTCTTCAGGCTGGGCTATGCGAAGTCCCTGCGGTTGGCGCCAAGCCAAGACATTTCAGACTCCTCCCAGCTGGGCAGCCCCGAGACACACTGTCCCTCAGATCTCGTCCACGGGGTGCTTCACAGAGCTCCTGCCACCTGAGCTGAAGCTGGGTTCATCTTCATCGAGGGATAAACCTTTGATCCTACCCATTACTTTTGAAATTTGGGGTATGGTGTCATTTTACCTTCCCCGTCTGCGTGGGGCCAAAATGAGGCATGAGGCACTTCCTGGCTTTCCTGGGGAGAAGGAAGACAAGGGAACTCTGAGGGCCAGAAGACAGTGGCCCTGTCCTGACCACAGGGCCTGGAAAAGCCTAAGCCACTTCACCTGCCTGCAGAGAAGCAGACGCATTCCCCTCACCCACGAAAGAGACAGCAGCCCGTAGTTAATGAGTGAAGAGGAAGAATCAGCAAAGCCATGTCCAGTGACCTAGTGACATCATGCAGGAGCAGAGAAAAACACAAGGGGAGAGAGAGGTGAGCCCCTCTCGGGGCAGCCAGCTCAGGTCCGCACCCGAGGGTTGATCTGAGAGCATGAGGTCCGCTAGTGATGGTGTGTGTCCCCAGCGCGGCTCCCGGACGGGCCACATGTTGAGCTCCAGGCCTTGCACACATGATGGAGACCCGAGCATTCCACGGGGTGGAGGAGGTCTGCCATTCAGTCCAAGCAGAACACATTGTGGGTTCAGGAAAAAAGCACTGCGTCAAAAACTAATGATGTAATTAAGGTGACTAACATAACACAATGAAAAAAAGATAAGAAAGAAAAGATTTTGCTCCAGAAAAAGAATCTGGCCTCGTTTGGAAATAAGGCCTGGGTTTTACTTACGACATCACGGTTCCATGGGGGACACTGCCCCAAGAGGGCCAGATGAACTTCCAGCCGGGTCCATGCCAGCGCCGACCTCCCAGTGAGTGGCATCCGGCTCGTCCTGCGGTGCTAAGCGAGTGCAAACGCCTGGGCTTCCAAGTCTGAGGAGGAAGAACGCGCGTCATCTCCCATGGGTCGCTTTTGCACACGGACTTCATGTGTAAATGACGATACCTTGCAGGTATCATGTTAGGCAAAAACTGATTAACGTTGACTTCACCTCTTACGTCCTACTGTCCGGAACGGGACGCCAGAACACTTAGAATTACACACACGGCCCATGAGATCTCCCTCCTGGACAGCGCTGCCCCGCGACACTCCATTGTCTGCATTTCACTCAGAGGCAGGCAGGTGACGCTGTCCTGCAGGTCTCCCTCCCCTCCCCCCTCTCCACCCTCCCCCCTACCTCCCCTCTCCCTCCTCTCCCTCCCCTCCCTCCTCTCCACCCTCCTCCCTACCTCCCCTCTCCATCCTCTTCCTTCTTCTGTCTCTCTCCCCCTTCCTCTCCTCTCTCCTCCATACCCCCTGCCCACTCCTCTTCTCCCTCCTCCCCTCCCCCTTCTTCCTTTCTCCCTCCTTCCCTTCTCTCCCCTTCTTTTCTTCTTCCCTGACCTGGTCCTCGGATCCCTCTGGTTCTTAACCACCCTGTGTTTGCTCTAGCATCCACAGCTGAGCTGGAGCATATCTAAGATTAACCTGGTCATGAGGGATACCTAGCTGCTCCTCTAAAGCAGCGCCGTGAGGGCTGGCTCTGGGAACCTGAGGATATGATCCCTCCCTGCTCAGTGGGAACAGAATTCTCCATTCTCACTGTCTACTCACCTTTGTGCCACGAGGAATCATTTTCCTTCATGATCTCATGTCAGTCACAAAGCCAGAAAACACTTGTGGATTTGGTTAGTCTCTCCAGTAAGCTCCAAGCGGGATTTATAACGATAGGACTTTGTCCGGGACTGACTCTCCAATCCCGCTCCTTCCCGGGCACCGTGAGGAAGACGATGAGGGTGACAGGTCAGCTCCACCTTTAAGGAACCGAGTCTGGGGAGGAAGGCTGCTTGCTGCCATCACGCGCTGTCGGGTGACATGTGGTTGGGTAGCTACGGGACCCGGCAGGAAGGCCTCTGCCTTGGAGCCCAGCAGGTGCTTCTCCTCGGGGATGTGACACATGTGCTTTGACGTTTTATTGAGTAATTCGGACCTTAGTAAATGTTGAAGTAGAGCGCATCCCTGGGAGCCTGGGAGCAGGGCCCACGAACATGAGAGGTTGGAAATGTCCTTTATCATCAGAATGGGTGTTCCAACAGAGGCTGCGTGTGTCACAGATGGAGACACAGAGGTGGAGACGTAGGTGTGGGGATCAGGCGTGGGGACAGGAGAGCAGAGTGGTGTAGAGGGTGAAGAGCAGGCTGGGAAGAGTGAAGGCAAACCCGAGATGTTTGGGTTTGGGGTTAGGTCACCAGGATGGAGGAAGGTGCTGGGAGTCAGCTGGCCAGGAGTCAGGCTAAGTGCACAGAATGTCATCCACGTGGCCAGCTGTCAACCTCATCTTTTCCCAGCAGGGGTGCTGCTGGGAGGGCATTGCCACAGCCTGGCCTGATGGGAGATTCACGGAGGGCGCATCAGCCAGGGCCCTTGGGGCGGCCAGAGGGAGACCCGCCTCACTCTGCACGCGGCCCCAGCGCCTCGGGGTTATGTGCTCGGCTGAGCCCCCCTGGACATCACAGGGGCCCACGTCAGAAATCTTTGCCATGTACACCTGACAGAAACTCCAGGAATTTCAAAGTAAAATAAGAGTGCTTGCTACGAGTGGGAGTTTCTACGTGTATGAGTTTCTATGTGAGTGAGTTTCCTGAACCAACTGTTAACATTTTGACTCAGAGTTCAAGGTCAAAGAAAACAAAACACTCTCAGAAAGAATTTGGACTGAATGGGTGTGGGTCTTCTTTCACCCGCTGGTGGACCTTCACGGTCCTGACATCAAACCTCTGGAGACCATCCGCACTCTCTCTCGGGGTTTTGACTTTCTGGAATCTCCAAAAAGTTGGGATTGTAGTTCTAGGACCTGAAACCTGTGTGCAAATTGGCAAAGTCCTCACAGGCAGAGAAAGTGCTTTCCTGCGGTTTTCTGAGGCTCTCAGTGGAGGTCCTGGTGCAGGTTAGGTGCTAAGTCAATGTTAGCTGAATTGAAATTACAGTTAAATTTGGAGTAGCTTATTGTCGTAAACACACATGTAGGTGTCTTTTAATCTGATGTAGTCAGCGTGAGCTCTGTGGGCATGGGACAGGCTCTGAAGCAGCTGTGAAGGACAGAAGAGCAGAATCCAATGGGACATTTGAGGCGGTGGCTTTGGTGACGTCTCATGCCAGTTTTATCCTAACAGAATGCCCGAGCCGGGGATGCCTGTGAGTTCCCACCTCATTGCATCACAAACCGCTGGCGTAGAATCCCACGTCGACATCTGTGAGCAAGACTGATCGGGGAAATGAACCATGAGATGAAGATGGGAAGCCAAAGCTTCTCACATGCCAGAGACTCACTCTTTGATGTAAAAACCTAAATCCTACAGCGGGAGGCAAGGCTTGGTGACAGATTTTACCTTTGAGTGCTCCTGCCTTGAAGAAGCAGGGCCTTGAAGCTGCTTTCACGTGCCCATTTCCCGGCACTCAGAGAGTCCCCATGTCTCTCACCCTGAGGCCCTGCAGGAGGACCGTCCTCTCCGTGTGCGGTGACCCGGCACCATAGCTCCGGGACCCACCCCTCCCAGCCCTCCAGAGCCCCTTCTCAGGCTGCACGGACCCAATTACATTTTCCAAAATACAAATGAGTTTCCATTCTTTTCCCTCAAAACCATGGCTATTTACAAATGGAACCAGAGCTTTGAAGGTCACGACCTCCCTGGCTGACCTCAGGACCTTTGGCTCTCCTCTCTCATTCCTGTGCTCCGAACATCGTGGGAACTCAGTGCCCGTCAAAGCATGGTGGTTCCTGTAATCCTTAAAGAAACTTGCTTCTTTCTCTCCTCCATTCTCTCTCACTTTCCTCTGAGGCAGGACCACAGGAACGTCATGCTTTCTAAATATTGTTCTTCTTTCTCCGTCATGAGCGGATTTTTTTAAAAAAACTCTTTAAATTGATGTTCCATCTGCTGCAGACATTTCTTAAAAGCATTAAGGTGCATCTGTGTAGTGTTAATTTTTAAAAATGCTTTGCCTTTTAGAATGCCCTTTCCTACTCAATCAATAGGGCGACCTCAGCCAGAAGGCTTGGAATATTTATTTCTTGGGGGTCTTCGTAGAGAATACATCACATGACACAAGCACTTGGAAATTCAGTGTCATAATTTACTTTCATGACTTCGAGTCTGTCCGAGTCTAAAGATTCATTGGGACAGTGGATGCCGGCTTATGCTTTTATTAGCTTTTCTAGTTGTAGAGAAAGAAAAACTTAAATCTTAAAAAAGTGTTTTAATTTACTTTTCACCAGTTACATGGGAATTGTGGCAGGACCTGGGTGTTAATTGTATGGTCAGTGCTGAATTATGTTTTTCTTTGGTCTGATTTTCTTGCTATTTATTATACTGCTGATTCCTTGTTTGTGAACCAGGGGAAAACGTTTTCTTTTCTGCCCCTCAGTTCTTTCTAAAGAGCAGTTTTCCAGCCCGGTCAAGTGAATTAATGAGGGTCTGACCTCCAGCGAGACGGACTGTATGTGCAGTCAAATGTAAAGATACTCGAAAAAAGACACAACGGCTAATGCACATGCTGAGGCATGTCAAAAAATCAAGGGGCTCAGTGTATTGCCTTAACCACAACAGACTGGGACTTCGAACCTGAATGTGTGCGAATCTAGCCTGTGCGGCATGCGCTCTGTGCTCCTGGGGGGCGAGCTCACAGGAGTTCCCTGAGCCAGACGCGGCACAGAGAGCTTTAGGTTGGTTTCCTTTACGTCTCTGCTTCGCTCTGATTAAAACCGGACACCTTCACTGCTGACGTTTTAGCCTCTTTGGGGCCCAAATTATGCCTTGTCATCAGGGTCTTGGCTGGAAGCCAGAGGGCAGGAGCTTCCCATAAAGCGGGACATTGAAGGAGGGAAAAGCAATTTAACACTTGGAATTATTTTGTGACCCCATCATGCCCGTTATTGGAAAGGTGGGAAAAATGTGCCCTGGAAATAAGCCACTTCTTGATATTCAAGCATTTACGATTTTTAAAATCACCAGTTTGAAAATCAGCTGAAAAGTGTGTCATTAATTTTAATTTCCTGTTTAGATGGTGTGAAAAATAAAGAGGTCTGCGGGCAAAGCCTGGAAGTCGTAGTTTAGAAATGCATGTGTGGTATCTGGTGCTCAACCCCCTTCCTTCAGTCTCACCAACTTCCTTCACACCTTGTCCATGAAATTCAACGTCGGTGGTCCACATTACTGCCCGATAGTCATATAGGCACAATTACCAAGGCAATTAGCGGAAATTCCAAAGAAATGGAAATATTCGACTGCAGCAATTCTAGTCTGTAATTTGCTTTTGTAGGTATGATGCAAACACACAGTTTGATATTTACGTATTCCTGAAGTCTCCCTCTTGCCTATATACCCAAACAGCGACATTCTGAGATAAAATATGACATTTGTCTTTTACATAATTCCCATCATCTTAGGCCCTTAGGGACCTATGCTTATGCCGGAAATGACGGTGAACTTCTGAAAGCAGATAACCTCTGCTGTCACAAACATGGCTTCATAAACTCGTTCCGGTAACGCTCGTCCATTTGCTCCGCCCAGGTGCAAAAGCCATTCCTAGGGATTTTAAGCCTTTTTTTTTTTTTTTGAAGATTTTATTTTTTTAAGTCGTCTCTACGTCCAAGGTGGGGCTCAAACTCGCAACCCTGAGAACAAGAGTAGCACGATCTTCCGGCTGAGCCAGCCAGGTGCCCCCATTCCTGGTGTTTTGATGCAACAAAGTCAGATTGTCTCGAGGGCTGCAGTAATAACGAGTAGGGAGGCGCCAGCTCTTCAGAACTGGTGGCCGCACAGATGTGTTTGCGATCATCCGCTGTGTCTTTACTTTCTGGGGCCAACACCTGGGCGCGTATGCTCGGTGCCCGACAGCGAAGCGCGCCAGGCCCGGCGGGTGCGGGGACAGGCTGGGCTGGGCTCTCTGAGCACGTGCTGGGAAGCGGGCAGGGCGGCCTGGCAGGATGAGTGGGCTTCTCGTGGAGCACACGTAAAACTGGTTCCATGCTCTTCATTTTTGCTTCCTTGCTGTGGTTTGACGACCTGTGAATGTCACTGTGTCATCCAACAGTCTGGAGGCCCAGGTGTGTTCCAGGTGTGCTAAGCCTTGGAACGGACTCTGTGAAGTGTTCGTGAGGAAGTCGTATGGCCACGGGTTTAGCCTGGGGCCTCAGAGACAGGCTGCCTGGATTCCGATCTCGGTTTCACCCCGTGTGTGTGTGTGGGGGGCAAGGGTCTTCACCCCCTGCCCGTTTCCATCTGGAAAATGGGAGTGACGACCATTCTTTCCTCTTGGCTTGTCATTTAAGCAGATGTAGATCATGGCTAAGATTAGATGACAACCGTGTCTGGGTTATGGAAGGGCTTCCCACGTGTTATTTGCCCGGGAGATAGCAGCAAGCTAACAGTACCGGCGTGTCCCTCACCGCACGGTGGTTCTGTGTGTGGGTGCACTGTGGGTGCTGAGCTCCCTTGTCTCTCCAGCATCGCAGCCCTGGGACCTGCACACAGAACCCAGACCTGCCTGTAGAAGGGAGACCCAGGCTCCCCCTGAGACTGGTGTCTGCTGGACCCTCACAAGCCCAGTCTCTACAGTGACCTGTGAAAAAGACCTATTTCTATCTGGGACACGAGTTTGCTTCTACACAACAGAAAGGCTCTTGCCTTTTTTGTTTTTGTTTTTTTTTTTTTAAACTTATGGATCGCACGTACTCAGGAGAATGCCTGACGCGTAACAGACTCTCAGTGGAGATGAGCAGGTGTCTGGTTCCGCTCACTGGCACGACGGGAACTCCTGCCAGGAAGTCCCCGTTCTCACTCTACTCCTGCTCCTGAGCTCCAGCACACACTAGTGACCCGGGGTCTGGGAAGGTGAAACCTACACTAGTGACCCGGGGTCCGGGACACAGAAGCGCCGTGTTGTGAGTGCGTGGCCATTTGCAGTGTTCTCCTCTGACGGAGCTCTCTCTCCGGGGACGAGTCAGGTGTCCTGCCCTGTTCTCGATTCCGCATTCGCCCTCCCTGTGTACCACCCCGTGCAGTTGGAAGTGCGAGCCTTCTTGACTCACCTCCCTCCTTTCCTCCTGCACTCTCTCCTCTCCTCAACTCCTCCTTCTCTTCTCACTCCCTCTTCCCTTTCTCCCCACAAATCCTTAAGAAACTCCCACCATGTTAGTTGCTGCCGTGCAAAAATAAATGGCATTCCTGCCCTTATGGAACCCACACCCCAGACAGACATTAATCAAGCCTTTGAACATATGGATGCAGAAACGCAGATGCCGTGGTGAGAGCATCCTGGGCTACCAGAATGTCTGAGAGGAGATTTACTTGGGAGTGGATGTCAGCACGGCTTGGGATGGCTTTGGGATCTGAAGGACTAGGGAGAGTCAGCAGTGAAGGTCATTCCAGAGGGCAGGAAGGGCATGGAGCCTGGGAGGGGGTGGTGCATGGGGATGAGGGTTGGAAGGGGACAGTGTGGCAGGGATGGGGTGAGCCTGGCTCATGGAGGGACCGTGCTGTGTAGTCTCTACCCAGAGGGTGACAAGAGGCATTGAGGGCATAAGCTCAGCCTTGTGTTTTAAAAAGGTCCTCCGGCCACCTGTGAAGAGAATATGAAGGGAGGAGGAGGAAAGACCATTTTTGGCGGCATCACATAGCACGGGGGAGAGTTAGTGCTGGAGGGGGAGACGAGGAGGCCCGTTGAAGAGCTATTCAGGAGGTAAAATTCAGAACCCAGTGCGAGGAGCAGCAGCAGGAGCAGGGCAGGGGCTTCGAGAATGCGAAGCGGGGATGGCCAGCTGCCCGCCGGCTTCGTGTTCCCCCTTCTCTAGTGAGGCATGCTCTCTGCAATGCTATATTTGTTTTCCACATGTTCCTTCTTTTTTTTTTTTTCTTAATGTCTTTAGTACTTTGTTGTATGGGTGCAGTATCTTTTCCTGTTCTCTGACACTATTAATTTTAAAATCGTAGGGGATGTTTTCAGTTTGCGGAACGAAGTGTATAATTCTGGACCGTGTCTTTCCTACTGAAGCATTTCTCCCACGTCCGATGTCCAGAGTGCGGCACTGCAACGTGACTGGAAGTGTGTGCTCCTGGGGGTCTTTCTGCAGGGCGGTCTCGGTGGCCAGTCTGGGGGGATCCCCGCCAGCAGTGCTGTGACGTCTTCCCGTGGCTGCTCAGATTCCCCAGAGCTGAGTGGACTGGGCTCCTGCCCAGAGTGTGCGTGCCGGCTTCTGGGGTCCTAGGGGATCCGTGGGGGAAAGTGGGGATGAGTAAGTGTGCAGGAAGCAAGCTCTCACTCAACTCCTGTCATTGGAAGGGTCTGTCTACCTTCAGTCTGCCTGGCGCCCCACCCGAAGACCCTCTGTTCTTCTCCGGACAATAAAACTCCTGGGGGGGGAGGTTGGAGGGGATGTGGAGTTGGTCTCTTCACCTCCCCTCAGTGGCCTGTCTGGAATCTTCCAACACCAAACGCACCTGGTTCCACACTCTCTTCCTTTGCCCGTGATAGACTTTGCTAATGGATCAAAACCCTCTTTCTGACTGAGCTCTGACATGATCTTATAGTCTTTTTCTTTTACTCTTTTTTATTCCCAGAACTTTAATTCTGAAAAAGTCTTAACCCCCCTCCAGAGTGTCGCTGGTGTCGTGGGTGCCCACCCTCCTCTCACGGAGATTGAGCAGGACTTTGCTCCTGTCATCCTGTTGATGTCTGACCTCCATCCCCTCTTTTTCTTCTGAGGTACTTGTGACATGGCTGCAGAGAGCACGCCGTTTCCGTCCTAGACACTTCCACATCCATTTCCCGAGAACAAGAACATCCTTCGACATAAGTTCAGCAGAATCCTTAGGCTTGTCACGTTGGTCTCCTCTGCTGCAGTAATAGAGCCACGAGTTTATTGCTCAGCAGTTCTGAGCTTCAGATGTCTGAAGTGGGTCTCAGCAGACTTGGTTATGGTGTCCGGTGCACTGTGCTCTTTCTAAAGGCTCCAGGAGGGAATCCAGGTCCCCGCCCTCCCAGCTTCTGGATGCTGCCTGCATCCCTTGGCTCATGGCTCCTTTTGTCTCCAAAGCCATCGGTGGCTGATGGAGTCTTTCCCGAAGCACCTCACTCTGGCACTGACTCTCCTGGGATCACACCGGATGCGCCAGGATGGTCCAGGAAACTGGCCCCTGTGACTGTCAGGGGCTAGAGCATCTACAGCCTTCCTCCCCCGGCCCGGCAATCTGGCACATTCTCGGGGTCTGAGGATTAGGGCTTGAAAGTCTTTTGGGGACAGTATTATTCTATCAGACTTGGGATATTTGTGACATTATCATACAACAACTTAATGTATTTCCGGAGTCGATCCAATAAGGTCCTTATGGCTGACTTAAAACAGTCCGGTCGAGGACCACGCATGGCACGAGCTCTCACATCTCTGCCCTCTGTCAATCTGGAACAGCTGATCAGCTTCTCTATCTTTCACCATGAACATTTTGAGACTGTAGGTCAGTGGGTTTGCAGAGTTCCCAACTTGCTATTTTGAAAAATGTAGTTTTTAGATAACTGATCCAATGCTTTAGACCTAAGTCGTAAAGCTGCTGGTGTTTCTTTAAGTTTTGAGAAGAGAAATGCGTTGCTTCTAGGAGCGCAGTGGGTGGCACCCTCCACTGCTCACCGTGGTGGCAGAGACGTGAGCGCTGTGCTTATGCAGGGTGACTGAAGACTGTCCCCGTAATGGCAGTTTCCCAACGTGGCTGAAACGTCCCCTTTGCCCCCTGAAATAGTATGTTGTCAAACGGCACACAAACAACGTTTTTCAGGTCTGTTCCCCTGCTGTTATGCATTTTCACCAACATACTAGTAATTCTCCAAACTCACAGGAAACGTCAAGAAACCCATAAACTGACCATTTCCACAATAATATTGTCCTTCCATTATCTCCCCATCTCATTTTGTTGATGGCTTTTCCCATTTTGGAAACTGTTGGAGAGGATATAGCCCCCCTCACACAGACATTTCTGCATATGGTTAAAAATACCATCTATGAATTCTTTCATCTGGTTCCTTTAACTGATATATATACACATATATGTTTATATGTGAGTGTGTGTGTGAGAGAGAGAGAGAGAAAATTATTTGTCTTACCGTTTCTTTTAATTTGCATTTTTGGAAAGAAGGTGGAATTTTCCCATATTTTCCTTTCAGTGTTACTTAGCTTAGTAGATATTTAATGGTAAAGTGGTATTTGGAATGGATTATTCAGAATAAAGTCTAACTAGGAAGTTTCAATAATGGCTAATCTTTATTGCATCCCCATTTGGAGCCAAGCACTGTGCTCAGAATTTCTCATACTAGTTCCAGTCTGCAGACTCTCAGAGGCCAACACCATAAGAGGCTCCTGCAGCTTCCATGAACAAGAGAACCAGCCTTCCCATCCGTGTGTTTGTCTGCAGGATTGAGAACACCTGGCAATTTCTCTATACAAGGAAACCTCAGATCAGGAAATCCCAGATGCTTACATTTTCCTTTCTAATTAGGCTAAAATAATTTCTTGATAAAGTGACCACTTATCGCACTCAAAAACATTCCTTTGGACCAATTCTCACCTTTGAAAGTATATATATATATATATATATATATATATATATATATATATATATATCTACATTTATCTATCTATCTACCTACCTACCTACCTACCTACATATCTATCCATCTAGATAGGGGGGCATCTAGAGAGGGCAGAATGGATATGAAGATAAGTCAAGAAATATTTGAATGTCAGGGTGGGACATGATGGCAGGTTGAACTAGGGGTGGTGGAAATAAACAGAAGATGATGGATAGGAGAGTTATTTTAGGAGGTAAACCTGTGCATCTTGGCAGTGAGTAGATTTATGTGCTGATGTAGAGAGAGGAGTCTGGGGTGATTCGTAGGTTCCTAGTGTGTGTGGACAGATGGTGCTGCCATTGGATGAAGCTGGGAAGACAGAGCAGGAGGAAGGCTTGGAAGAGCATGGGTCTGGTGGGGAGATGCCAGTCGCCAGGAGACCTGCCATGTGGGAGTGGCCGCATCAAACAGTTCTGTTGCACATCTGGAGAGAGCTGCATCAGCCTCAGGACAGCGAGCTTTGGGTAGAGGGGGAAGCATAGTGTGCAAGTGTGGGAAGCAGTGTGTTCTCACTTCTCTGGACCGAGACTGCATCCAACCTGTCTCTACCATCACCTTGTAACTTCCTCTGATGTTTGGCAATGGTTGTTGCAAATAAATACTGGTTGGTTGGTTGAGTGAATGAGTGAATAACTTAGTGGGTTACTCTGTAGTGTGAAGACCCCTAGGCCTTTAGAACCCAAGCCCACCCACGGTTTATCCACCACATTTCACGGAGAGCACACTCATCAACAACCGCTGAGTTACTAGCTAACATGTCATCAAGGTGCCTTTCTTTCCTAATGCAGTATTCTGAAACAACATCTTTTGTTAAATGTGGTGGTCCACAAGGAGTTACATATTATATATAATTATATAAAATGTTTCTGTTTCCTTTGTATAAATCTCCCCAATCTGTTGGTTTGTTAAAAACATGTTCTAAAGTGTACTGGGATGTTGTAAAAATTGCAGTCTGTACCCACCTCCTTCCACTGCTGGCTCTCCATTTATATTAAATTTAATTATTTACTCTGTGATAGGACTAATGACACTGCGAGCAACCCTTCAGTGGGTGCTTACTGTCTTAGGGGCTGGGTGAAGGGCTGTGTGTGTAACTCCGTTGTAGGTCAGTGGTGGGGTGTCAGCTGGAAATGATGTCTGTCTGTCTCCAGAGCCCGAGATATCAGTCATCGGGCTGTTATTTATTAAAATGCATAATAGTTTGAAAAATGCTGGTGGAATTTTGATCAGAATGGCATTGAAAGTATAGATAGCTCTAGGCAGTATAGACATTTTAGCAATGTTTATTTTTCTGATCCAAGAGCATGGGATGGTCTTCCATCTTTTTGTGTCTTCTTCAATTTCTTTCATGAGTGTTCTGCAGTTCCTCGAGTACAGATCCTTTACCTCTTTGGTTAGGTTTATTCCCGGGCATCTTATGGTTCTTGGTGCTATAGTAAATGGAATTGATTCTCTAATTTCCCTTTCTGTGTTTTCATTGTTAGTGTATAAGAAAGCCACTGATTTCTGTACATTGACTTTGTATCCTGCCACATTACTGAATTGCTGTATGAGTTCTAGTAGTTTGGGGGTGGAGTCTTTTGGGTTTTCCATATAAAGTATCATGTCATCTGCGAAGAGAGAGAGTTTGACTTCTTCCTTGCCAATTTGGATACCTTTTATTTCTCTTT
>PISX010024886.1:0-10766 GCA_004024625.1 Mellivora capensis | reverse complement strand
TTGGTTAAAAAAAAAGCATAATACTTGATATTTCTTAGTGAAGGTTTAGAGAATCTAATTAATTCAAGGAAAATAGCTACGTGTCTCCCGAAGACTAACAGCAGATATCCATATAAAAAGAGGTCGTTCAACTCCTGTCTCTTTGCAGGCTCCCATCGGACCCGATAGTCACACACCCATTCAGGATGACCTTCTGACAAAACTGGGCATCTGTTTATTACACTGAGTCTATAATGCAACGTTTTCCTTTTTTATTAGCAAACAACAATAGGTAATAGTACATGTGACTGTGTGCCATACATGGTATCCATGACACGTGAGGCTTAGGAATTCCATTCCAGATTTTGCTAGTGCCTCCCCCAAGGTAACACTGAGTTCTTCAAATAAGAAAACTGAAGGAGAAAAAGATGAGATTTTCTGCTTCTCACCAGAGATTGAATTAGAACCCACTAGAGGCAGATGGAACCAGTCCATGCTTCGGTGTTGTCCCTGGGCCATGACTTGCATGGGTGCCCACAGCCACTTGCTGAGCACGTAGCAAGTTGACTCTGGGAGCTGGGACTCCTGGCATGCCTGTCTTTGTGTCTCCTCTCTGCTCCCCGAGGCAGGCGTGATTTTTAGCCCCGAGACCAGGAGCCATTAATAACTTCCCCAAAGTCAACTAGCGGATGGATGGTGCTGGGTTGTGTAGGACATCTTGGTGCCAACACACATGCTCTTAACCACGGGGTTCTTCCACTCCTTGGTGTGGTCTTGAGGCTCTGGGGCACGAGCTTGGAGTCCCACGCTAGCCAGCTTGTCCTGAATGTGTGTATCACACTGTGAGACCGAGCAGACCGAGCGTGAGAGCCCAAGACAAAAGTGCTTCTTTCCTCGAAACATGGCAATGCCAGTGTTCCCGTTCAACCCCAGATGCTCTCCAGACATGACGGCAAGACTATCTAGACCAGATCTGGTCAAGTGCTTTACAGTTCATGCTCTGTGCTTCAGGGCCACAGAAGGGCAGTTTTGGAATTTGATTTAAAAAAAAATACCCCAAATCCATGGTGTACCTGGGGGGAACAGTCCGTTAAGCATCCAGCTCTTGATTTCGGCTCAGATCAGGGTGTAAGGGTTGTGAGATCCAGCCCTGCATTGGGCTCCTCAATGGGCATGGAGTCTGCTTGACATTCTCTCTCTCTCCCTCTGCCCCTCCCCCACCACCCTGCTCTCTCTCTCTTAAAAAATATGTGAAGAAGAAAAGAATGGTTCTTCTTTATATTGGTGCATAGAAATAGGAATATATATGTATATTTTTACCTTTAGAAAATTTTCCTCAGCATGAAATACATGCCAGGAGTTCTGTAGCTTTGTCTTAAGAAACTCCCAGTCCAATGGATGTACCCAAACAACCAGGAGCTTCTAGCTTCTGAGTGCGGCAGATGGAAGGTTGTTGGTTATTCCCTCCCCTGTCCCCCCAAAGGGACACACGCGCACACACACACCAAGCCTCAACCAGGGACTCCTCAAAGATCACCTTCCAAAGGGAGGTCCCCTTCCTGTTCTTACCTGTCCATTCACAAGCTTCCTGGATCCTTTGCCATTTGCAGGCAGACAGGACTGAAGCCCGTGGGGCTCGAAGCCCTCCCTTAAGGAAGGCGTCCTCTTAGGGGAATTCTGCAGAGCCTGGTTAACAGGCCAGCTGGGCAAATGTCACGGCAACACGGCGACAAAAAGTGAAGTGGTGCCGAGCCATCGCCAGTGACCGCGTCCAGCCCTGGTCTGCTCTGCATTCTCATGTTCTTGTGCTCTGCTTGCCGCCGTGCCTCGTAAAGGAGCTAAGGCTGTCAGTTCACAGGCACTGATAGAGTCAAGCGAGAGGGCTCAGAGAAGCTGTTTGCTCCACTGAAAACATAATATACGTTTTCTTCTTTCAAAAGACTCCGAGCTCCCCGCGTACGTGATAGACTACAGCAATTTCAGGAGGGCTATTGTGGTCAGCCTATCAGACAGCTAATATGCATTTTAAATGTGTTCTAAATGCGCACTCTTATGATAGATGGTACCTGACACGTAAATAATTTCTGTTACGAAAGCCCTTAAATACACTACATAAATTTGATGTTTATTTTTCAGCTTTCTGGATCCAGCCGTGGGCTCATCATGATTACTTTGCATTGGAAAAATTGCCTTTAGAGCTAAGTGCTCGTACCTGGCCTGGTTCCCAACACGGCCACTTAGAACACTCATGGCCGTCTTGCTTCCCCCGCACACGCTGATTGGCTCTTTCTACAAACAAAGAGCATATATCCAGATGCCGTCCCTGTCGAAATGCAGTTGTTCAGTATGGAAATGTGTGCATTGCCATAGCATATCTGGAGGCCTGGCCCATAAATAATGAGAGGTCTTGACAGCCCTGGAGAGAAAATTAAATTGTCCAGCATTGAAACGGCAATGGGACAAGCCATCAGGAGGGTGAGGGCCATATTGTATCGTAAACATGCTTTCCTCTTTGGTTCAGAACACACATTGTGTTGGCTCTGTCCGCAGCCTGTTACTGCGGGGCATGCTCCGTGTCCTTCAAGTCCACAACACTGCTGCTGAGAATTCCCATTTCCAGCATCCGGGCTGGTCTTCATGCCAGATGTTCTGCTTGCTCCACTTTTTCTACATCCTCCAAGGGCTTGGCCAGATTCCTCCTTGACCAATATTTGTTCTGAGCGCTCAGAAGTCCTATTACATGCCCGGACATGCTGGATATATGGAAGAAGCACGTATGACCACACAGCCACATGCACACACACGCCCCCCTGACTAGGCTGAACGGGGAGGCAAACACAGTCATCGCAGCTCAAGTAAGAAGCAGGTCCACAGCCTGGTGCTGACCCAGAGGACCAGGTGTTTTAGACTGTTTCCAAAGCTAGAGAGGATTTCAAGGAGGGTTCTGAGGGATGAATAGGAGTTCATGAGGAGGAAGAACGGTGCTCTAGGCCAAGGGAGGAACATGCGCAGAAACACAGACGTTCAAAGGGGGTGAGGTGGAGTGACAGAGGGTTTTTTAGGAAAGCAAACCCCAAGACATTAACTTTGTGATTTGCTTTGTGAACTAAGAAGCTTGTAGCTGAGGCTTTCCTGTGCTTTGAAGTCCTAACTGCCTCTCTCTTGCTCACATCTTACAACTCCTGAGCAGAGAATATGCTATGAATTCCAGGCGTTGAGGCAGGTTGCAAAGAACGAGGGAATGTGATTTGGTCCTGTGCGCCATGCGGCAGAGACATGTGAAAATGATGTCTGTTCAGAAAGGGTCGTGTTGAAGTTAGAGCCCCAGGATCTGACTCCTGGAGGTGTGTGTGCCGTAGTCGCCTTGAGCCTGCTGGATTGTTCTGGCCTCAGTTCCATTGGTAGCCTGTGCCGCGCTTGTGCGTTCTGCCGCTGTAATTTACTTACTTATTTATGAGATAGAGAGGTATAAGATTTATAAGAGAGAGAGAGAGAGAGAGAGAGAGGAGAGAGGGGAGGGGCAAAGGGACAGAGGGAGTCCCTTGAGCACAGAGCTGGGCTCGCTTTCACAACCCTGGGACCATGACCTGAGCCGAAATCAGGAGTTGGGTGCTTCACCGACTGAGCCACGCAGGTGCCCCTGTTGCTGAAAGATGGTGCCACTAGTCACTCGTCCTGCTTGGGTCCGGAGTCCCCCTTAGATGCTGCCTTCCAGAGCCTTCCAGTTGATGGACATGCAGATCTATAATCTTAGGTAAGCATTTTCCTCCTACCTCCAGAGAACTTGCTTTACTTTGTTCCCAGATATTTGCAGTATTTTAAAAGAATTTCCCCAGGGAGCGCTGCACGGCCTAATGGATTTTGTGTTCACAGCAGGGTCGAGAAGCCAGGAACTGCTTTCAGGTAGGAGCTTGCTGGAAATGGCTGGAAATTGTGCCCATGTCCTTTATTGCATATAACCTTCCCTGGCACGGATGGCCGAGTGATGGGGTCCCCTTTCCTCCAGACCCGTCCGTCGGGATCTTCACTTCGTTGACAAGATGCTGTGTTCACTCCTTTCCCTCGAACTTGTGTGCAAAGCCTGCCTTCTCTGTGTACATTCTGTTTGCTTTCTCCTTTCTACTCTCAGGTGAGATAATTATTTCTCTGCTCATTTTTATAAGTCTTTCTGAGAGCGAAGGAGAAAATTGTGTAGCCTGCTGTTCATGAGGAAATACATTTATTAACAAGAATGCAGTTTAGCAGCAGAGTGGAAGGCAGAAATAAACTTACTTACTCCTTGAATTTTCAAGCGAGAAAGTATAGTGGAAACTTCCCTCTACTTCTCTGTGACTGTAGAGCCTTGAGCACACCATTCCTGAGCTCAGTCCTCATCTGCTGAATGTGATAATAATTATTGCTCCATAGGGTTGCTGATCTTTAAATAAGATAATTAAAAAATGCTTATCACAGCTCCTGAAACACAATGAGGACTCAATAAATAGTGATATTATCTTAAATTTTTTTCAAGGGGGAAACAAAAAGTAAGACTGAAATTCACTTTCCCTTCCACTGCTTTTGCATAATTCCAAGGCAAAAGTGTTCAAACGTATGCTTTGGTACAATTTCCACTTAGGTCCAAGAAACCCAGGTGTGTCCAACAGTGGTTTGCAAAGTGTGGTGTGAGGTCCACACTTAGGAGTGCGGGTGGAAAAGGCGTGTTCTCGGTTCTACCCCAAATCAAGCAAACCAGATCTGGCAATCAACGTGCGTTAGATAACACAGACACTAATGTTTGAAAATCAGGGCAGCTCAAGGATTGACTGAAAGCAATCTTTAATCTTTCCTATTATGAAAAGAAAGAAGTTCCATGTCATGAACCTCTCATTCCGTGGAGGTTTTTCTGGGGAGGCCTGAATCTCTTGCTAGTGTCCCTCAGATGACATGCAATCCCTCCAAAGCAGGATGATGTGGAGACCTTCAGGGGAGTGCTACCACCCCTCCCAGGACAAGGACATCCCCGAGGGAGGCATGGCACTGTTCTGCCATCAGCTAGCTGGAGAGCCTGAGAGCGAGGGCCCGTCTGATGGAGAATCCATGGCTTTCGAGCTTGTAAACAGCCAACGAATGTGTCTGCCGACCGTATTAGGCTTCTTCCTGCTTTTTTCCCTGTGGACTTTGTTGCTGAGCACACAGACATCAGTTCCCAGGTTTTGAGTTTTACCGTGGGTTTCAGTGGTCAGGAGGGACAGAGGCAAGCAATGAAATTCGTTTTCTTTCCTTTTTTTTTTTTTTTTTTTTAAGAGAACAGCTACTGGCTTACAGATAGAGTGAAATACAGACATCTCAACAGAGTCCTTATGTCATTTTGTTTCTCTTGTTTTGAAATTAATACATGGTTGAGATAGGAAGTTGGGAAATTATGAAGAATATATTTTTTAAGAAGAATAAATTTCACCACCCAAAAGATTACCACTGTTAACCTTTCCTGTCTTGTGTCCCAAGTCTCAATGTAACTATGTATGTTTGTGCACATTGTTTACAAAGTTGAGCTCATACTGTTCCTACCCTTTGGTAACTTTTTTAAACACATAAATGTATCATGTAAATGTTTTGACATTACACATTCTCTGAAGATGTGATTTCTATTGGCTCGCTGGCATTTATATGGTAATGATTTATTTATATACCCAGGCCGTTTTTGATGGAACCTTTTCCCTTCAGAACCTCAATGATATTCCCCTTCGTTTGTGGAGCTGGTAAACTGCTGTTCTTCTCCCGTCCCCCGCACTGGAACGTCCGGGATTCCCAGTGTTTGATTTACCTGGCAGTTCAAATACGGCTTTTTGAAACCTGCCAGCTACCTTGTGGAAGATGCCGGACCTTGCTGTCCCGTCGGCTGGTTGACTCTTGCAGTGAGGGGCGCAGGCGCCGCGGCCCCCCGGCCCCCCGCCTGCCCCCGCCACAGAGCCCCTCCTGCTGCTGGATGTCAGACCCTTCCTTCTGCCCAGGCTGGCTCTCGTTCAGAACCCTCCTGATTTCATGTCACTTTGTTGTTCTTGTCTCGAGCTTTGTCACTTCTGCAGTGACCTTCATGTTGAAAGCGTACACGAGAGCACTGGGCTTCAAGTCTATTTCAACAGTTTCTCCAGAGGCGACACGGTTCTTGGTGAGGGAACTAGGATTTGGCACTTGGAGTCTCTGCAGCCCAAGGGCGTGCCTTCTCCACTTACTTTTTAAAAATAAATGTATCTCAAAAGTAACGTGCAAAGGGCTACACAAACCATAAAGGTTCGGCATTTGTTTTCATTATTCCTAGAAGGAAGGCTCTGGGAGAATCCTGAGCAGAGGGTTACGGGCAGGTTGGGACTGTCCCTGCAGCATGTACCCTGGGGTAGATGAGGGCAGAGGCAGGGTGGCCCCTGGGGGTGGGGACACGGCACAGACGAAAAACCACTGCAGGAAACAGAAGATCCTGCAAATTGAGATATTTCCTGATCTTTGTACTACGTAGGATCCAGCATTTATTTATTTATTACTCACTTAGCAAGATTTACTGCATAACATGAGGCACCAGACACTGTCCCAGGTGCTCTGCACATAGTAGAGACCCCTGGCCTCATGGAAGCCACGTCCTGCTGGCCACTCCCTTCCCTCCCACAAGTGCAGGTGTCTGTAAGATACTGCAGCGGTTCTGACTTTCCTGACCAACATCCCACCCAGCGATGCGGACGAAGTTCTGAGGCCAGGCCGTCATCCCTGCTCCAGCGTCCGCCTGTGCGGCTGCCAACCCTGGGGGATGAGCTGTTGTGTCCCTGGACCGTCTCTACACGGCTCATTCGCCTGAGCCTTCAGCTGCGAGAGCCAGTCCCCGTGGGAGAGGCTTTTTCCTGGGTGCGCTCTCGAGGCTGAATTTTGAACACCAGCTCCCTGATGAAACCTGAAAGGAAGAGCCGGAGTGGACGGTGGGACAGGTGGGGCTCACCGTGGAGACTGGCCTGCACTTTACCCTCCGCGGTTACAGACGACGCTCCAGACAGAGGCTGACGTTTGAGCAAAGCCCAGGGGCCAAGCGCAGCCATCGGCCAGAACCATGTCCACACGGGGCTTGGTTTCCAGTTCTTTCCTCTCGTCCACTCGCCGTCCTCCCACAACAGGGTGGGACTGTGCTCCATTCACGTGGAGCGCCTGCTGATGAGCCGTGTGTGGGCTCCAGTGAAGGTTCTGGAAAGAGGCTACTGTGGGCTGTGACACAATGCGGCTGGACGAGCGAGGCTTCCCCAGGGAAACAGGAGCATTTGGGCTGCTGGTCCCTCTAGGACAGCTGGGTGGGTTTCATTTTCTGCGAACGGAGGCGTGACAGTGCAGCCTTGTGGGGCCCTGACAGTGATGATCTCCTGCCCTAGATGCCTGGACACACTGGGGCGGGGGACTCGCCTGGCGGGGCCTGAGAAATGGGGTGAATGGGACGTACCCTCTGGTGTGTGGGTGAGGATCAGCGTGTCCTTGAGGGACTCCCAGAGTGACACGGGCCATTGTTCCCTGGTGATGACCAGGTGACTGTTTGCGGCTTGCCTCTTCCAGCTACAGAGAGGAGATGGATAGAAACAGCTCAGAGACTCTCTAACCTTAATCTGTTCTGTGGTAGGACCCTGGGGTCACAAGAGGACGAGCCAGACCCTGGCTTTCAGAGTCACAGTCACGGGAAGGGGCCGGTGTCCACAAATGGTGCGTATCAGGCACTGCTTGGCGGCTCCAATACTCATTCTCCCGTTTCTGCCACTGGAAAACCCCACGGTTCATTCAGGAAACCACGTACCAGCTACGGACTCCTTCCCAGCCTCTCGTGGGAGCAGGTGAGCCCACGGAGGAGGCTGTGGCCTCTGGGTGGAGAAGAAGATTCTTGTCCAGCCTGTGGTGTGGGTCCCTAAAGAGACGGAGCGCTTCCTCTTCTCTCCATTCCTGCGGATGGAAAATGTTTTACTTTGATCGGGCCATTTGAAAATGTGCTGTACACTGAGAAACGCAGGAACACATTTTTCCTGCCTGTGTCAGTAGCAACACAATAGTCTTGCCTAGAATGATCCCCAAAGAAGCAGGTGTGCTCCACGCCAAGAACTGGGGGGTCCAGGGGCCATGCCTTTCCTGCGCTGGGTCGGTGGCTTTCTTTCCCCGCAGTTGTGATGGTGGGCATGGTCCCCTCCGCTTGCCGGCCTCGCCCCACTGGTTACCTGCTCCAGGACTTGAGAAATGGCGTCTCCAGCTTTGTGGACACACTCGTTGCCTAGGAAGAGGGATGGTTTTCCTTTTTGTGTGGGAGGTGGTTCACCCTGTGGGGCCCTGAGCCTGCGACCTTGACTCTGTGACCCTCTTGGGGCTGTTCTGCTCTGGGCCATGGCCACCGCCGCCGCCACCGGGAGGGGATTACAAACAGGATCCCGGATCCTGCGTCAAGGACAGGAGGGACGGGAGAGGAGGGTGGAGTCCCTCAGGAGGCTCCCAGAGCCCTTCTGCATGTGGGAAGTGGATTTAAGATCAGTTGTAACAGACGTTGCCATTTGGCACCGGTCCCGTCTGCAGCTTGATAATCAGACACAGATCAATGTGGGGACGTGGGGACATGAGGACGTGCATCTGGCAAGCCCATCTGTGCGGATCTGCGGTGCCCGGTGAGGGGATGCACACTTCATTCTCCACGGAAGTCGTGCACACTGGGGGCAGGAAGGTGGGTTTCAGGTCACCTGGTGCAGGGTTACAGAACGGGAAACTGAGGCCTAGGTCAGTGGCATGAGGGGGCCTGTCTTTGGGGCAAAGCTCTCTATGGCCTGCACCTGTTTCCCTCCCCGGTCTCTGGTCCGGTGAGTTTCCCACCCTAGGTCATCTCCAGGCTTTTACAGGGTGTTAGCCCTTGTCGACAGGGGTCTCCTTAAAATCTCTGCCACTTGGCATCTTTTGTATTCATTTTGATATTATTCCCCCCCATTGGCTTTATGCAAGACATATAAAAATAAAATATGTGTTAATAATTAATAAAGATAAATACAATGTGAATTAATCAATACAAATATGTTAAACAATGATCACTCCTTCTCTGCCTCTCTTGTGAGCAAGGACTTAGGACGATGAGACTGAAGTATTGTTATTTTTGTTACTATAGCAAAAAAAAGTTATTTTAGTTGGAAGAACTATAAACTGTTTCTATTTTTCTTCTTCCCAAGTCCTTCTGTTTCCTTATGCACGTTCATACATAGATGTAAACTCTTCTACCTGAGAGTTTATTAGTCTTCTGAAATGAGTGCTTTGGGTTGCAGGCACGGATTTATTTAAATATTTGTATGTCAGTATTGCTGTTTTTCTGAGATGTAAAAGATTCTCAAGGTGCAGGTTCATTCTGTGGCATGATGGATTGCAAACAAGGACTGCAAAGAAAAATGCCTCTTTGTGGAAAAGCCTGGTCTGGTTGTACGGGACAACCGTACTTTGGGATTGTGCTTCTTTACCCATTAGTGCGCCGGTACCAGGGCTGTTCAGGGACTATAGAAAATGAGATACATATAATCCTCGTATACTCTCTGTACTAGAAAACAGACTCACCCACTAGGGTCTACGTTCTAAACAGACAACCACTAAACTTACAGAAAATACTTGTTTCCTCCAGGAACCGCCAAGTGAGGTTATTACTGGGTGATCAGAGATGCCAGCCAAGGACTTCCCTCTTTAATGTCCTAACGGTTTTAGGGTTACATGAGAAAGATTCCTGAGCTCCTTGTGTTATTATGAGAACACAGAAGAATTCTCTTCTTCACGTCTTAACTCCCAGGACAATGGCTGTGATAATCGCAAGAGCTGTACCATTAACCAATTCTGAAATATCCAAGAGTGTGCATGGCCGCTGGACTGGTGTCGTCGGCACGAGCAGGTTGGGGGCAAGCCTTGGGCTGGTGCCACTGTGTGACGGGTCATCTCCAGAGCTTGTGGCCGAAGGACCGGAAATGACTCGTCGGTGTATTCAATTCAGAAACACACACGGCTCAGGAAATAGTAGTAAATTTGGAGAATTAAACAGACCCCATTCATAATAAAAAGCTGGGTTGCTATACTCGTGAATTTCCTTCCTGACGCGGGAAATCTGATGATCTCACCCACCTGCTCCGTGTCCCGCATCTTGACTCTGCCTCCTTTGTCCTGGGTGGGAGTTACTGTTTCCCTAAACTGAGGTCACGCCAGCCCTGTCCCCTTCCTTTCCTTGTGCACCTTCAAAAAACATGTTTCACCTACTGGCTAGAGAGGAATTTTTCTGTGCTTCTGTGGGATTTTGTCAATTAGATTGGAAGACAGGAAGGAGGGAGTGAAGAAAGGCCCTCGTCTTGCTTTTCCTAAACCCCAGAGGACGCTCGAGCCCCGACCGCGCGGCTGTACTCAGCGCGTGAACCTGGGCCCTGACTCCGCCTTCAGTCCTCGCCCGAGAAGCGCCAAGCTTCTGGGCTCTGCCAACCGGCAGAGGTCCGTGGGCGTCGGGCTTCCGTGCTTTGAAGGGCTGCAGCCTTCAGCTGCTGGGCAGGGCGCGGCGCTCACTTCTTTGAAAACCGGCACCCAAGTGCTTTTGATTACAGGAAACAACGTGTGTTGGAGAGGATGTGGAGAAAGGGGAACCCTCTTACACTGTTGGTGGGAATGCAAGTTGGTGCAGCCACTCTGGAGAACAGTGTGGAGGTTCCTCAAGAAGTTAAAAATAGAGCTTCCCTATGACCCTGCAATTGTGCTACTGGGTATTTACCCCAAAGATACAGATGTGGTGAAAAGAAGGG
>PISX010024885.1:0-27051 GCA_004024625.1 Mellivora capensis | reverse complement strand
AGAGACACAGTGAGAGAGGGAACACAAGCAGGGGGAGTGGAAGAGGGAGAAGAAGCAGGCTTCCAGCTGAGCAGGGAGCTTGGTGTGGGGCTTGATCCCAGGACTGTGGGATCATGACCTGAGCCAAAGGCAGACGCCCAATGACTGAGCCACCCAGGCATCCCATTCCAAATGATTCTTACCCAGATTCACCAATTTTTGACATGTGCTACGTCCACATTATCATTCTTTCTTCATCTCTCCTCCCTTTTTGTGTGTTTGGTGTGTGTGTGTGTGTGTGTTGTGTATACAGAATAGTTTTTTTTTTTTTAGTAAGCTCTGCACCCAATATGGGGCTAACTCACAATCCCAAGATCAAGAGTCACATGCTCCACCGACTGAGCCAACCACCCACCCCCTAGAATAGTTGTGTTTGTTGTTGTTGTTGTTTTTAATTCTGAACCAGTAAAGAAAAAGTGTCACCCTTTTAATGACAGCTTAGATTAAAAAACTTATACATTTAAGGTATATAACATGATTTTTTTTAAAGATTTTATTTATTTGACAGAGAGATCACAAGCAGGCAGAGAGGCAGGCAGAGAGAGAGGAGGAAGCAGGGTCCCCGCTGAGCAGAGAGCCCGATGTGGGACTCGATCCCAGGACCCTGAGATCATGACCTGAGCTGAAGGCAGAGGCTTAACCCACTGAGCCACCCAGGCGCCCCTATAACATGATTTTGTATGTATATTCATAGTGAAAGGATTATTGCAGTCAGACTAATTAACAAATCCACTTCTCCGCCTGAAAAGAGTTACCATTTTTTTCTTTTTTGTGGTGATAGCACCTCAAATCTAACCTGTTAGCAAATTTCCAGTATTCACATCCAGTATTATTGACTATAGTCATTATGCTGTATATTACATCTGTATACTTATTCCTCTTGTATAACAGCAACTTTGTAGCCTTTGACCAACATCTTTCTGCTTCCAAACACACCCCTAGCACCCTGGCAACCACCATTCTGCTCTCTGCTTCTATGTATTTGACTTGTTTAGATTCTACATATAAGTAAGGTCATGCAGTGTTTTTCTTCCTGCATCTGGCTTATTTCACTCAGCTTAATGTCCTTCAGGTTCATCCGGTTGTCACAAATGGCAGGATTTTTTTCTTTTTTAAGGCTGAATAATATTTTATTGTTTGTGCGTGTCTGTGTGTCTGTGTGTGTGTGCGCACATAGACACACATATAATACAATTGTGGCATATATGTACATCTCTACTTTTTAATGTATTTGTTCATGGATGGATAATTAAGGTTTTTCCCCTATCTTGGCTATTGTGAATAATGCTGCTGTGAGCATGGGAGTGCAGATATCTCTTCTAGGTACCTGCACTTCAGTTCTTTTGGATATATACCCGATATATACCCAGACTAGGGATTGCTGGATCATGCAGTAGTTCTGATTTTTTTAATTTAATTTGATTTTTTTGATTTGATTTAACTGAGTAATTTCTTTAAAGTAGGCTCCACACCCAGTGTGGAGCCCAACACAAGGCTTGAACTCACAACCCTGAGATCAAGACCTGAGCTGAGAGCAAGAGGTGGACACTTAACCGACTGAGCCACCCAGGCTTTCCGGTAGTTTTGTTTCTAAGGAATAGTTCTTTTGCGGAGGGAGTGGCGACCTCCATACTGCTTTCCAAAATGTCTGTACCAAAATTATATTCCCACCAACAGTGTACAAAGGTTCCCTTTTCTCTACACCTTGCCAACAATTGTTATCTCTTATCTTTTTGATAATAGTCATCCTAACAAGTATGAGGTGATATCTCATTATGGTTTTGATAATGCATTTCCCTGATGATTAGTGATGCTGAGCACCTTTTTTGTACTTGTTGACCATTTGTATATCATCTTTGGAAAAATGTCTGTTCAGGATTTTTCTCAGTTTTTAATTGGGTTGTTTTTTTTGTTGTTGTTTGTTTGTTTTTTTCCCCACTGAGTTGCAAGTGTTCTTTATATATTTTAGATATTAACACTTACCAGTTCTATGGTTTGCAAATATTTTCTTCTAACCTGTAGATTGCCTTTTCATTTTATTGATTATTTTCTTTGCTGTGTAGAAACTTCTGTCTTTGGTGACTGAGCTTTTGTTGTCATATAATTGACAGCTTTTCAGGTAGGTCTTGAGGGGGATGAAGAAGCTTGCCAGGTGGACAGAAGAACTTGGGCATGGGAAGGGAATTATAGCCAGAGGGCTCCGAATGTGCAGAGATGTAAACCAGTATGTACATGAAATAGTTGGTGACTAGCCAATATTTTAGAGTAACTGGTCTGGAGGAGAAGGGGCAAGAAAGCTAGTTGGAACTTACCATGTTAAGGAATTTGGACTTTGTTCCATAAGAAAAAAGAAAATGTTGAAGATTTTTAAGCAAAGAGATAGTAGTATCACATTTATTTTCTTTAGGAAGATTAACTCTAGGGCAATGTGGAAGAGGAAGGGGCAAGAGAAACCAAATAGGTGGGTAATGCATTGAAGTAGCTGGTGAAGAGCCCTGAAGGAAGGGGTGGAGGGGAATGTTTGCTGAATTCCTACTATGCGCTGGCCATTTTGCATGTGATATCTCATTTCACTATTACAAAAACTAGAGGTCAGAGAGAAGGTCAGAGAGGAGAATTGTAGTTAATATTTGGACCCAGGCCCATGTGACTCTAAGGCTCACTCAGAACTACAGTGAGGTCATGAGGAATGGAGACAAGAAGGATCCCAGCTGGTGTTAGTCATGAAAATAACTACTAGGGAAGGGAAGGAACTGGGGAGGTCAGAGAAAATGGTGATTGTGTTAACAGTAGCTATAAATGTGGTTTGGGTGGCTGGGTATATGAAACACTTAGGGCAAGATACTTAGTGGGCAGTTTGGCTCAAGAGCTCGGAAGGGTCTTGATTAGGGTAGAAACTCGGCTGCTTAAGTCATGAACGCATATAGCCAGGAGAGTGCTGAATGCAAACAGAAGATGGTGAAGGGTGGAATTCTTGGTACACCTTCATTTAAAGGTGGTGGGGGAAAGAAGAGTCAGTGGGAGAAAAGAGAAAGTGTGGTGAGAGAGTGATGTGATGAGAAGCCAGGATTGGACCATTTAAAGAAGCTGGGTGATGAGAACTACCAAGTACTGAAGAGGAATTGCAAAGGGAGGCCTAAAAAGATTCATTGGCATTTACTCAATGAGGAAGGCTTTGGTTACCATAATGAGAGCAATTTTAGTAGTTTTGGCGGAAGCCAGCCTTCTGGATGTTACAGAGAGAGTGGTGGGAGAGGAGTGGGCACAGAGTAGAGATGACTCTTGAGAATTCTGGTGAATGATGATGATGACAGCAGTTAAGTAAGAGGGCTTACTATCGGCCAGGCACTGGGCTGATAATTTATGCTCATTAACCAAGTTAACCCATAACCCATATGAGGTATATGCTATTATTATCCCCATTTTCTCACAAGGAAATTGTAGCCAAGAGAATTTATAGAGGTTAAGTAATAAGCCCAAGGTTTATACTACTAATAGTAGATCAAGGATTCAAAATCTAAATCTTTCAGAGTTCAAATCTGGGGTTGCAAGATGGTGGTAGTTGGGGCTGGAGCCTGTGTATAAGCAGTGGGGGAAATCCCGTAGTGAGAATATTGACTATATGTATAAAGGGAATAATTGATGGAGCAAGGTCACAGAAAGGAGGGATATCAGATCATGTTAAAAAACAGAGTGCCCAGTTTTGGACATCTCTTTTTTGTCAAAGGCCAGAACAGATGAGAGAAGAATCCATGAATATGAACTGGATGTCAGCTAAGGTAGATTTTTTTTTTTTTTGAGATTTGAGTAAAAATTGGCTTACTTCAAAAAGTTCCCATTCCACATTGCGACTTCATTAGAAAGTTCAGTGTCTTCTCCAAGATTTTTGTTAATTCCTGGAAGTTCATCATGTGGTTTCTTTGGCTTTTGAGTTTCTGCTTCCACTAAATTCTTCATCTCACTTGTAATTCAGTTTCCTTGTTTCTATTCCTTGGTTCCAGGCTGACCCAGCTATAGAACTCAGACCAGTCCCCTCTGCATCTTCTTTCCTTGATTTCCCCCAAATCACTCACAAAAGGCATTTGTGCATGTGTCAGATATTACTGAAGGCTTCAGGGATTTTATATCCTTAGCAACACAAAACAATGTCAAGTCCAGTAATAGAAATTTCTATTTTTTTTTAAATTTTTTTTATTAAAATATTTTATTTATTTATTTGACAGAGAGAGATTACAAGTAAGCAGAGAGG
This sequence comes from Mellivora capensis, assembly GCA_004024625.1. Classification (NCBI taxonomy): domain Eukaryota; kingdom Metazoa; phylum Chordata; class Mammalia; order Carnivora; family Mustelidae; genus Mellivora; species Mellivora capensis. The sequence continues at coordinate 22,763 of PISX010024885.1, read as the reverse complement.
CAGGCAGAGAGAGAGAGGGAAGCAGGCTCCCCGCTGAGCAGAGAGCCCGATGTGGGACTCGATCCCAGGACCCTGGGATCACGACCCGAGCCGAAGGCAGAGGCTCAACCCACTGAGCCACCCAGGTGCCCAGAAATTTCTATTTTAAACATGATTTCTGCTCCCCCATCCCTGGAACTCTCTCCCCAAGCTTCAAGCTCCCACGCCTTTTTTAAAGCCCCAGCTCTCCTTTCACTCCTCCCATTTCCTCTCCTTTTTGCCCTGTTCCAGACTTAATAGTCTTTTTCTTTTTTAAAATGCAGATCTGTTCAGCAATCTCTTTGTTTCACAGTTTTATTACAAGCCAAGCTTTCTTCTTCCATGCTCCAAGTGTAATATTGAGGTAGTTTCCTCTATAAGGCATTGTCTATCCCTGAGAGGAACTTTGCATCAGCTGCTAAAACAATAATCTCTTCACTCAGTGTTTAAAGATGGTTTAAATGTGGGAGAAGAGAACTTAAAGGGATTATGTCTGTTGCTTCTATTTTCTCAGTGAATATGAGATATACTTTACTCTTGAGGTAGGAATGGGTCTAGGAGAGATCTGACAGCTAAGGTGAGAGATTCTGTCAAAGAAATTTACCAGGTTTCTAAACTATGATAAAATACCATATTTACATAAAATGATTCCTTAAACTGAGCCTACAAACGAGTAGAATTGATTCTCTGGCTGCAGATGAATTATTCAGTTTACTGAGTGCTCTGGTCAATATGAGAAAAGTAGAAAAAGCAACAGAGAAGGGAAAAGTCAGTGTAAGTAAACTAAAGTCACGATAATGGAGATCACAGTCCTTGCTAATCCTTTCTATCCCCCCTACACAGGCATGAATACATACATGCTCAGCAGTTTCGACATTGTTCTGGGCCTAGATAGCTGTTCATCTTGTAGCTGAAAAAGGACAAAGGAGTCACATTAGTTGTTTGTTGTCCCCTAACAAATGACCTCAAATGTAGTAATTTAAAACACAACTAGTGGGGCGCTTGGGTGGCTTAGTTGGTTGGGTGGCTGCCTTCAGCTCGGATCATGATTCCATGGTCCTGGGATCGAGCCCCGCATAGGGCTCCCTGCTCAGCGGAGAGCCTGTTTCTGTCTCTCCCTCTGCCTGCCTCTCTTCTTACTTGTGCTTTCTCTCTATCTCTCTGTCAAATCAATAAATAAAATCTTAAAAAAAACACACACACACAACTAGTTATTATCTCTCAGTTTCTGCCGGTCAAGAATTTGGGAGCAACACAGCTGGCTGGTTCTGGCTCAGGATCTTTCATGGGCTGCATCATTTGAAGGCCAGACTGGGGCTGGAGGATCTGCTCCCAATCCCATTCACATGGTTGCTGGCAGGAACCTTCAGTTCCTCACCACATGGGTCTCTCTACAGTGTTGCTCATGACATGGCCTCTTTCAGAGCGAGTGATCGAAGAAAGAAACCCACCACAGTGAAAGCTGAAGTACCTTATATAACTTAATCTCAGGAGTGACATACCATCATTTCTGCAGTGTTCTGTTGGTCAGAGATCATCTGTGGTACAGTGGACAGGGACTACATGAGGCTGTGAATACTAGGGCCAGAGATCGCTGGGGACGTTTTGGAGGCTGGTTACCACAGAAGTCTTTCCAAAAACGTTCTGTGTGTGTGTGTATGTGTGTGTGTGTGTGTATCTCTGTGTGGGCTGATACCTTAAAATGTCACGAAGAGGGTATAGTTAGATAGTTAGCCGACTTCTGGATTTAATATTAGAACTGGTAAAATAACAAATAATTAGTGGTGGGGGGGCACCAAAATAAGTATGTCTCAGGATTTTGTCATGTAGGGAAGATTTTTAAAAAGCTGCCATTTACCATCATTTTTATTTTCTAAAAAGGAATTTTAACATAAGAAAGGGGAAGGGACATAATCTCAAAATAAAGGACAGTCTTTAAATTGAGTAAATTTAGCTTTATTAAGAGCTCAATAACTTGCCTTTGCTTTTCTCATTGAACTGTGGACTGACAAAATTTTTATCCAATCTTGGTCCACAGACTGTCATTCAGGGACCGCTGAGAACAGACATGGAATGTTCTAGTACCTTTAGAGATGAGAATGAGAATCATGTAGAAACACACAACAAAGCAAAAAGAAGTTGTTGAAATGGCTGATACATAAAGATAGCAATTTTATAAAATTATGCTCATAGGCTAGAAGGGAACCACAGAACTGACAAATATTTATCAGTTTCTGTATTTTTTGCTAGCTATTTGTGTTCCTACTGATATTTAGATGTTTATTATTTAAGCTAATTAAAGGGGAAATATATAAAAAGTGAACATTATTGCAGCATATTTAAATGTACATAAAAGTAATAGGAATGCATGGTGCTGTTTGAGCTTTTAAAGTATTTTCATATTTTCATAAAGTATTTCATATTCATTTCAATTTTACATATAATTAATGTATTTTTGGATTACTTGTATCATTTATTTCATTTACCCTTTTTCTAAATAATCACCTCTTCATTTTATAGGTGTGCATTTCTTTATAATGTTATAATAATAACAATAATAACAATGTTATTATTTGTGTCCCTTATTACAGAAGATGAACTATCTGGGGGCGCTGACTGGCTCAGTTGGCAGAGCACTTGACTCTTGATCTGGAGGTTGTAGGTTCAAGCCCATGTTGGGTGTAGAGATTACTTAAAAAAGATGACATATCTGACACTATCCATTAGAGGTGAGCTTTGGATTGTTAATTGTGTCCTCCAGCATTGATGGATTCATAGAAATGTCACATTTTCATTTGGTTTCATTTTTTTTGGTAAGATTTTATTTATTTGACAGAGAGAGAGAGAGAGAGAGAGATATCACAAGTAGGCAGAGAGGGAGGGGAAAGCAGGCTCCCCACTGAGCAAAGAGCCCGATGCAGGGCTGGATCCCAGGACCCTGAGATCATGACCTGAGCCAAAGGCAGAGGCTTAACCCACTGAGCCACCCAGGCGCCCCTCAGTTTTGGTTTTATAACCAAATTGGTTAACTAAGAAATTAATTGATGTTCTGTAAGTACTTCTTTGACTTTTGCCAATTTTCAATTGGAATGCTTTGTTTACTTGAGGTGTTTTTGTTTTTGTTTTTTTTTTTAGATTTTATTTATTTATTTGAGAGAGAGAGGCAGTGAGAGAGCATGAGCGAGGAGAAGGTCAGAGGGAGAAGCAGACTCCCGTGGAGCTGGGAGCCCGATGTGGGACTCGATCCCGGGTCTCCGGGATCATGACCTGAGCCGAAGGCAGTCGTCCAACCAACTGAGCCACCCAGGCGTCCCTACTTGAGGTATTTTTAAGTGAAAGCATAGCGAGCATTTGATTTTTTTAATCTATTGGTAGCTTTTTTGGTGTAAGGACATTCCTGAAGTCATAGAGCTGCATATAGTGTGACATTGGAACTCAGCTGTCAATGCTCTCCCTAATTTTTCTTTTTTTTCTGGTTACAGCTCTCATTATGCTAAATTCTGCAAACACTCAGACAAGCTATGTTGAGGCATGCTGTGTCTAACTGAGCACATTTTTGCACTCACTAGCATAATTTAGAGTAATGTTAGGAACCTGTATTTTTGCGGTGGGGGACGTATGAATCATTACTTGGAACTTCCAGGAACAAGCTTAGGAAATTTTGATGGCATTTTGATACCTACTAATCATCAAACATGACTGCCCCTGCAAAGCTATGCTGACATGGTAGGGAGAGAACAAGAAGTCACAGAGGAGACAGCACTTGAAGGAAGAAGGGACCTTACAGGCAGATACATTATATTTTTAGGGATGACAGCTAATTTTTGAAATGTTAACTGGTCATTACAGATTATGCATCTTATGTAGATAACCGATTTGAACCAGGCTAAGCATCCTAATGAATGTGAAACTAGTACAAAATTTCTTTTTCACAGCCACATACAAGGTAGTGAGTACTATGACATGAGGCAAGGAGTTAACAAATCCTTTTTTTTTTTTTTAAGATTTTATTTATGTATTTAAAAGAGAGGGAGAGAGAGAGCATGAACGGGGGGTGGGGCGGAATGGGAGAATCAGGCTCCCTGTGGAGCAGGGAAGCAGGAAGCCAGACATGGGGCTCAATCCCAGGACCCCAGGATCATGCCTGGAGCCAAAGGCAGACACTTAACCGACTGAGCCACCCAAGTGCCCCAACAAATCTTTTTTTGACAGTAATGTGTGCTCTGTTTTAGAGGTGATGTTAACTCAGTGTTCTTACTACAAATTATTTGCAAACCGTCCAAACTATTCAGGTTTTGCCAAATAAAAAAGAGACTCTTTTAAAAGATAACAACAGGGACGCCTGGGTGGCTCAGTTGGTTAAGCGGCTGCCTTCTGCTCAGGTCATGATCCCAGCGTCCTGGGATCGAGTTCCACATCGGGCTCCAACCCGGCAGGGAGCCTGCTTCTCTCTCTGTGTATGCCTGTGCCCGCTCTTTTGCTCTCTCTCTCTCTCTCTCTCTGACAAATAAATAAATAAATAAATAAAATCTTAAAAAAAAAAAAAAAGATAACAACAAAGCCAGCACTTTCAGAGTGAGCCACTTAGCAGGCTAGTGAGTGCCGTCCATGGAGCCTCAGAAGATGACCTTTTGTCTTTTTGGCATTGATGGACCAAAGAAAAGAGTAACCTTGGAACTCTAATCTAGGAATTGTCATGCATTGTTCTAATTATAAGCCACAAAACTGCTCAATCATTTATATATAGAAAAGATCCTGAATAGTGGCTGTCAGCACTTTCCTTTAAAATCAAAGCACTACAGATAGAACAAGTTCTTATCTGACTTAAACTCACCGATAATTCCTGAATCATACCTTTTGAAGGTTGCTGGGGGTCACCAGTGGCTTGCTGGTGATTGATCTGGAAGCCTTGCTGAGTGGATTGTTGGTCTGGCAGCCATCATCATGGAAAGTGACCACCGGCGCCTCTCTCCCTCTACGACTTGAAGTTAACTTTTATCGATTTCTCTTTCTATAGGAGTAAAGGCCCCTTCTCCTGGATATTAACATTTTGGGAAAAACAGGTCATCAGCAAGGATCTTCTAAGGGAGTTCTTTCCTGAAATCTATAAAATAAATTTCCTGATGTAACAACACAGTCTCATTAGTATAATCTGTCACACTCCATGCATTTTCTATTTCTCTAACATCTACGACTCAAAGTATAATTCCCTTGTGAAAGAAGTAAATACCAACTTCTTAAGCAGCCATTCTTTCAATCTTTTGTACCATTTGAACTCATTTAACAGAATCAGATGCCTCCGTTTGTTCAATCCATTAATGCAACATACAATTCACATTGCCATCTCCAGCATTTCTCTTGCAATGCGGTGTAATATAGTTGTTAAGATTTCAGCCTCTGGAGTCAGAGTACTTGGGTCCAGATCCTGGCACCGCCACTGACCAGCTGTGTGATTTCGGTGAGTTACATAACCTCTCTGGGCTTCAGTTTTCTCAGTTGTGAAATGGGAATCGTGATGGTACTTACTATGTAGTGTTGTTAGGACTAAATGAGATAATATATTCCACAAACAGAAATGTATTTGCACTAGCTTAAATAAGTAAGGGCTTCCTTCCTTCCTTTTCTTTCTTTTTGTTTTTCAATAGTAAGGCCACGTGAGCAATCCCAAGGATACCCAGTGATAGCTGGGATATATGCAACCAGAGCTGGAGAGTGTGAAACCTCTGAGGCTTCTCCATCTCCCACAGGCCTGTTTGCTCCCCTCTGTGTGTTGGCTCTATTCTCTGCAGACCAGCCTTCTTGGCTTATAACTGTGCCCATGTCCAGAAATCCTTTCCTCCAAATCCATACAATTTATTAGATGAGGCACTCTTATCAATTTATTAGATGAGGCACTCCTGCTCCCAAGTTTCCAGATGAGAAGAAGTGCGATCAGCTGGGGCTAGAAGGGATGAAGCTTTGAGATAAGAATGGTGGCTATTTCCAAAGGCTGAGAGTGGCTTGGGGTCTCTAAGGAGGTGGTGTGATGGTGGGGGTGGGGTGGCAGCATTGGCAACGCTGGGCTACTCATAGTGACAAAGTTCCAGGGTGCTTAAAGGCTCCGGTTGTGGGCTGAATTACTTACTTGAAAAATCTTTTTATTGAAGGATAATATACATATAGAAAAGGACACTAACATAAGTGTATAACTTGATGAATTTTGACAAACTGATAACAGGTGTAAACAGCGTGCAGCTCAAGAAACAGAGTGTGGCCAGCACACACATAGCTCCTTTCGCTCTCCTCTGGTCACTGCTCCTTGGGGTAGATTAGTTTTGTTTGTTTTTTTTTTAAAGATTTTATTTATTTATTTGACAGACAGAGATGACAAGTAGGCAGAGAGGCAGGCAGAGAGAGAAAGTGGGGGAAGCAGGCTCCCTGCTGAGCAGAGAGCCCGATGCAGGGCTCCATCCCAGGACCCTGGGATCATGACCTGAGCTGAAGGCAGAGGCTTTAGGGGTAGATTAGTTTTGCCTGTGTTGATACTCTGTGTGAATGGAATCACAGCCCAGGTACTCTCCTCCTGTCTGGCTTCTTTTGCTTAACGTTATTTGCGAGCTTCCCCAGTATTGTTGTATATATTTGTAGGGCATTCTCATTGCTGTAAAGTATTCATTTGGGTGAATACACTACACTTTGTTGATCTAGTCTATCCCTGATGGACATGAGGTTGTTTTCTGTGTCTGTCTATTCCTCGTGGTGCTGTTGTGAATTTGTTTTGTTGACCGTGCACACATTACTCCTGATTACTTTTACCACCACAGGCTCATGCAGGGTATGCTGAATTATTTTCCATCATATATAATTGAATTGAGTGTCTCTTATGGGTGAATGTTATTATGCTCTTTATCTGGTGATTTCTTATCTTTTTATGTTATGAGTTTCATAGTGTGAGGGTAGGGTCATGTTTTAAACATTTTGCATACATGCAAAAAACCCTGCATGTATTTGGAGAGAATGCTCAACTATTTGTTGATGGAATGCATGAATAAACAAATAAACAATGGTGTATGCCTTTCCTTTTCTGGGAACATGCTGTATTTATAGGAGAGGCTCTCATTGCTGTATTTAGACAAGGCTGACCTGCTCCTTAGCCAAAGCTGATTGATCAAGGGGTCAGCACAGGACCCAAGCCGGGATAATCATGTCTCTTTTCCAGGAATTTAAAATCTGGAATGAAAAGAGGCAGACTGGGCACTGCAGAGTCCCTATGACTGTGCTCTAGAGAGAAGACCTACAGGCTCCTGCTTTGGTGCCAAAGGCACACTGGGTTCTTTGAAGTGTATAAAGATCTGCATATATGACAGTTAAATAACAAAGCAAAACTATTTGATTGAGTTCCAAAATGCAAAGTAGAGACAATAAATGTTGTAAAAGGTCACAATATGGAGAGATCAGTAAAGACTAGTTTCATTGCATACCCTACTGTCTTGGCTTTCTTTCTTGAGGACAGTTACTGTGAATGTAATTGTATTTTCCAAGCCAGAAACTGCAGAGTTAAGGCAACAGCCCAAGAGAGGAATAATGAGGACTTGGATCAGGGAACTAAGTGTGGGACTGCAGAGAAGAGGTGGTAGAGATCCTATACATGAAATTGTTAGGTCTTAGAAATTGATTTAATGTGAGGGTGAAGAGAGAAATGAAGATGGTGCCAGGTTTTGAGTTTCTATGTTAGGAAAGATAATGGTTACACCATTATAAACAGGGACATTTGAGGAGAGCAAGGAGGGAGAGGGTAAAGACAAGTTCATTGTGGGATATAGTAAGTTTACAGTCTGGTGAGACAGTCATATTGTTCTGGTCAAGAATACTGGCTTTGGAGTTTGGAGGACTTGGAGTTCCCATTGTACTTTGCACCCCACTCTGTGATCTTGGGCACTGTACTTATTTGGCTTCTTTAAGTCTCTGTTCCCCACTGATAGCTCCCTGTAAGAGTTAAAATGAGACAATGCCTACAAAGGGTTTAGCTTATTGCTTGGCAATTAAGTATTCATAAAACATGTATTGATAGGATGATGATGATGGTGTGCTTATGTCTGGAGTGCAGCTCGAAGACAGGGACTCAAAGACAGGAATCTGCTTAGAGGAGCATGCACCGATGCAAGGGAGCTGTTGACAATGGCAACAAAGAGACTGTGGAGAGGAATCAGAAAGTGGCCCGTCGTTATCTTTTCAGGGAACAACAACGTCTCTTAGGAGACAGAAGGAACAGGAGCCAGAGGGAGAGACTGAATATGGAACTGTTTGAGAGGAAGAAGAAAAAGTGAGAGAGAGAGAGGACAGGCTCAAAAGATCCAAAGGAAGAGAGGATGGTTAGCACCCAGTCGAGACACCAAATTTCCCTTGGGTGTCCTTTTTCTTCTTAAAGCTTAACTATCTTCAGTGTCAAGGAAATCAACCATAGGGACAACCATGTGGTAAGTCACTTGGATGTGCAAGGAGACATTTAGGCTGAGTCCTCTAGGTAGCAGCTATCTGCAGGCCCTCTCTTGTCAGTGTGGAGATGAACCAGTACCTGGTAATTCTTACCATGGCTTCTGGGCTTCTGTGTGTCTCCTCCCACACTGCCAGACTTCTGCCTGCTGCCACAGAGCTCTGGAGGAGAGCCAAGAAGATGAGCTGTTTCAAATAAAGAGAGAGAAAGGAAAAAAAGACAACCTTAGATTATTCAGGGTATTTGGGCAAGTTTTCCTCATTTTCATTTCCTGGAATGCTTCTGATTTTTAAAAATTTGCTCCCCCCCCCTTTCCTGAACACACTGGTTAAAAGTCAGAAAGGTTGTTGTACATACATGATAGTGGTAGGACTTTGAGTATTTGTTCATAGTGATAAACTATTAGCATAAAGTTATAAAGGTGAGGAAAACGGTGAGGTAGGAGGAGAAGGGAAATAGGGGTGAGTAAGGAGGTGTCAGGAAAGAAGAAAAAGGAGGATCAGAAGGAGGAATGAAGGGTGTGGTCTGGAAAACAGTTTGCTAGGTTTTTTAAAGTTTTGTTTTGGGGTGGAATCCTCAGCTCAAACTGTCCCCTGTGGGAAACTAATCAATCTTCAGTGTTTTCTGGGCCTCCTAGCTAGAGCGTGGGCCTGGGCTCCACCGGGAAGGGTATATGGGTGGGATATGGCAGCTGTGGAGCTGTCTCTGGGGGTGCAGCTTGGCTAGAGTGCCAGACCACCCACGCACGGGGATAGGAGCCTGCCGCTGGCCCTCCCCAGCTATTCTTGGTTCTCGTGTGTTCTGGGTTCCCTGCTCAGGAAACCTTGGAGTAGAAGCCCTGCCCAGGGGGGATTAAAAACATGTTAAGAAAATATTGAATCCATTTATAGATTTTAAATAATGTTTAAACTCCTTCTTGAGTTAACAATAATGATCAGGTGTGTCTTTTCGGACTGGTAGAGTTCCTTCGCCCACCCCCATTGTTTCAGTTCCCCGAAAAGTCTTGTGGTGACTTTGCAGGTGTGAGTGTCTCTTAGGACTGTAGGATAGGGGCCCTTGCAGGTTCACAGGGCTTGGCTCTTCAGTATTCCAAACGGTACTGCTTTTTCCTCCTAGTTTTGGTTGATCTTGCTACAGGATTGGATTAAGCTATTGTTTTCGTAAAGCCCCGGGGGTTTCTGTTGTTGTTTGTTTTGCTAAGCATCCAAGCTGCCGGGCCTTTTCTTTGTTGTTATATTCAAAGTGTTTCAAAACTCCAGACCATTGCTGGGGACGGTCAGTTCTTTTAGGAAGGCCTTTTCTACCGGTTTGGGTTTATTTTTGGACTTGGATTTCACCGGGCCTGCTCGAAGCGGCTGAGCTTCTCGGAGTCGGAACCCGTTCCAGAGCCGTCGGAGGCATTCTCTCCGCACTCCCTAGGTAGGTTCTTCTAAAGGGCGAGGGACATCTGTAGGGCGCCGGTCTGAGGGCCCAGCGGAGCCCTCCGCGTCCTTCCTTCCCGCTCGCCGGGCTGGCCGCCCTCGCCCTCACTTTCGCCGCGCGTTTCCCACAATCCCCGGCGCCGCCGCCGCCGCCGCTGCTCCGGGACTCAAGGGAGCCCGGCGGCGGAGCCCGAGGCCTCGGCGGCCCTTCGGGCGCAGTCCGGAAAGTGGCGACCGCCGCCCCCCCCCGCCGGTCTCCCGAGCGCCCAGGTTCGGCCATTTCCGGCCCGGCGCACTTCGGCAAGTTCCGCAATCGCTTGTCGGAAATGGCTGCCCGCCGGCAGGGGGAGCGGAGGATCCGGCGCGGCCTGGAAGGCGGACAGCAGGCGGCGAGAGCAGCTTTGGGGTACCCGAGTTTCACGCAGGCGGCGGCGGCTCGTCCCTGAACTGGAAGCCGGTCGGACTCCTGGCGGCGGCGGCGGCGGCGGCTGGAGCTCCGAGCAGCCGGGGGCGGCGGCCCAGAAGCGCTCATGGTAGGGATGGGGGCGGGGGAGCTGGCCCCGAGCGCTGGGCACCACCGGGCGGGCCGGAGGGACCGAGTCCGGCAGTGCCGGGGCCGCGGGAGCCGCGGGGAGGCTGCCGCCCTGCGCGGCGGGGGCGTGCAGCCTCGGAGTTAGGCCTTCCCAGCCTACTCGAGGGTCTGGGGGAAGGACCTCCAGGGCCTTAGCCACCAGCGAGGAGGGGTAACCGGGCTCCGGGGGCTCTCAACACGACCCTCCCTCCTCCCCGGCGTCCCTTATAGTCCGTTGGGGTTGCCGCGTACCCACCTCCACCCCTTTTTCTGGAAGCTCATCTTCAGCTGTGCAGCGTCTTCTGCCTAAGCCCTCCACCCTTCCTTTGCCCCTTGTGTCCAGCTGCTTGGGTAAGAGCATCTTCTGTGGATAAAGGGGCAGCCCGGGTCTGCCCCCCTCCCTTGTTCCCCGTGCACACACTCCCACCATCTGCTTTGCGCCGCATTCACACACAGTCGCCTGCAGCTGCGCCTGCTTTGGTTCTTTCCATTGGTTCTTTGATCATAAGCCCGCAGTCAGAGTAGCCACTTCCTGTCCGAGGGTCCAGGGGCCGCTGTTCTCTGCATCTGGGACTCTTACGCCCAGGCCCAGCTCTGTAGCGATGGGCCTAGCGCTGCCTGGGCAGGAGAGGGACTGCGGAGTGCATGTCCACACTACTGAAATCTTAGCCGATGACCCGACCCGCGCGCTGCAGGGGACAGGACAAATCCCGAGCGCTTTGAAGATCAGGCAGGGCTGCCAGACTGCAGATAGTGTGTTTATCTCTTCTCCACTTTGAGCCAGTGGTTCAGTTCCTCTTTGTTATCTGTAGCTCTCAAAATACTTGAATTTGTTGGTCTAGACTTCTTTTCTTTCCTTTTAAAAAATTCTTAAGGGCTTCCACAAGCCCTCTTAGTTCAACTCCAATGAAAGAGGAGGAGGAAATCCAGAACAACGTATGTCCTTTCCCCCCCCATTATGTGATTTACTTAAGAGGTGTCTTTAGGGTTCTTCCCCTCACTTTGTCCTGTTTTCGCTCTAATTTAGGTAGCTTCAGATTTGAAGGCTGGGCTCCTCATGTTTCCTTGTTTTTAAAAGATCTTTGTGTGTTGCGATCATGGAGTCTATCAGATTTTACTCTGTTTTGCTCAAGATTAGTCTTGCGCTCTATCCAGTTATTATAGGGTGTATCTGGAGTGCCTGGGATAGTAACCTGTGGGGTCTTGATAGTCTTGAGTGAAGCTAAACATTTTCAACAACTTATTTAGCAGGGGGACTTAAATATTTCCTCATCTAAAACTTATTTGGTGAGTTAAAAATACCTTATTCTGTGGGAATTTCATGATCTTCCACCTCTGGGGGAAGCTGAGGAATTTTAAGTACTCATAAGTTTGTGGGAAACTCGCTTAAATGCTTTCTGGAGGAGAATTAGTATCGTGGATCGTTGGAATCTTGAAATATTTATTTAATACCTGAAGATGTGGTCCGTGGTCTCAGGGGGCATGCTTGTTAACCAAATGATTGTCAAGAGTGTGTCTTCATTCCTTCATATTGCTCTCCATTTTCTCGGGAAAAAAAAAAACTGGCATTAAATGTTTGGCATGTAGTTGGAACCTCTTAATGGTTAGGTCTCAGAGTTTTAACCTATGAGTAAAAAGACTTTAAATGAGCAGGTTAGAGAGAAATAAGGCATGGAGTAAGCCTGAGTAGTGGACTTAACAGGACACAGTGGAAGGTTCAAAGGATGGTTGGAAGCTGTAAGAAGAATGTGGGGATTAGATAAGGACTTGCCCTCTCCCTCTGGGCACTAGGCTCTCTGTTGAGCAAAAAGTCAGGGTGCAGGAGAGAATGGTGGCAGGGCTGTGTGTGTGTGTTCCCTATCTGAGGTGAGACTGGCAAGTAATGCCCTGGAAGAGGGCTGGAAATACTGCCGGAAATAGAGGTAGAGTCAGGTATTAGGAAAATGAAGATCTGTCTCAATCTACCGTGGGTAGAGATTTGAGTGACCTTGCATGAGATAAGTTCAGAATGAGGCAAAGAATATGAATCTTTCATAAAGTCCTAAAAATGCATTTATTTCTGCTGGATATTAAGTTTATATCAGAAAACTCCTGTTAGCATACTTATTTCCATTTTATTTTTATTCCCTCTTAATTTTTGGTAACTCCTTCGAAAACCTGTAATGATAGGATAACCAAGAGAAAAGAAGATTTTTCATGCATTTTTATGTTCCATGCAAATAGTGGAGTTCAAACATATGGGAGTTTGAGAACTTAAGAGGGATGGAGGTAGGTTTACCTGTAAGCATGATCTTTTCCTGCCTGAATCAGTCCCACACTCCCTGTACACTGGGAATTTTTCCACATCTTTTTGGTGATGTTACTAGGTGGAAGAGAGATAGTATTAAAGTTTTTGTAATCGTGAGTGTGTAGAGGAATATGGAGTCTCCATTTAGCGCACATTTACCTCCCCTATACTCAGGCTGTAATGTTTAGTTTGGGATTTTGCTCACATGCATCGAAACGACCCAGTAAAATCCTAGGGATGGAGCCATAGGAAGATGAGTTATCTCATCATTCAGCCACCTGTGTGGTTTGTAACCTCAGAGTACTTTTACAGAAAAGTAGGTAAATTTTTTCTGTAAAGGACCAAATAATAACTATTTTAGGTTTTGCAGCTCTTCAGCTCTGCTTCTGTAGAGTGAAAGCAGCATATACATAATACATACATACAATAAAACATACATGTAATCCATAACTGAATGAGCATGGCTGTGTTCCAGTATAACTTTATTTACAAAAGAGGCAGCTGGCTGTAGTTTACCACTGCCTGCCCTAGTGCATCAGCCCCTCATACATGTGTCCTTACTTTTGTGTGTTCCTCTAGTTGTGTGCAGTTCCTTTTAGACTAGTCAGTGGTGTTAATGATTAATATCCTGGATGTTTGCTTTGGTGACTATTTTCTCTGTTATCCTATCTTCTTATATTGTTATCATTTTAACCTTGTTCTCTCAACATTTAGCATTTTTTAAACACTTTAAACATTTTTTCAACAAATGTTTGACATTCTGTGGCAGGAAATGAATTAGATTGGGAGTATACCCTTAGCTTGTATAATAAGAGAAATACATAAATACCTTATGATGGCAGGTTATGATAATGTCATAATTACTATTGTTCTTTGCCATCATACAGTACTTTCATATATTTCTTTTTTTGTTACATGGGTTTTGATTTTTATAGTAACTCTGAGAGATAGACGGCTAAATGTTAATACTGTTTCTTCTTTTGAGGGGAAGGGAAGGTAAGAAAGAAAACTGAGATGTGGGGAGGTTTAGTTATTTGACCAAGGCCAGTGGTAATAAGTGCAGAATTCTTGACGTGGCCAATACTACTCACTGACCTGTCTCCATTTGAATATGTCCCATTGGAATTTGTAGATTAGTTTTCTTTTCCCTTGTTGACGTGCAGTTGGCCTCTCTGTAATTGTCACCTTCTAGGGCAGTGTAAAACATGTCTCTGCCTCTTCTTTGTGACAGTTCTTCAGATGGTGGAAGGTAGCCATCATGTTTTCCCAAGACACAAATTGCAGACTGGTGTGCCTTGTCAAAAGAGGCCTGCATGCATATCTGGCTGCCCAGATTATGCAAAAACTTAAATTAGGAGTGGACTTTTAGAAATGGGGAGATTTCAGATAAAAATTTCTGGCTTTTCTTGAGGAAAGAAAATTAGAGGATTCAGTGATACAGAGCTTGCATTTCTAACGGTGGTAATCTCCCTTTCATAGTAATATACTGTCCATTTTGCTAAAGTCTCTACTTTGCAGCTCTTCAGCTCTGCTGCTGTAGAGCGAAAGCAGCAGATTTTCTGACTTCATTCTTTTGCTTCACTTTGAGGGCTTCTGTAGTTACTGCTCTTCTTTTCCTAGCTCTTCTATTGCACAGGCTAAATATTTCCATTTCCTTCAGATGTTTCTTATTTGACAGTTTCAAATCCCTTCATCAGCTTCTTAGTTCTCTGCCTTCCATTTACTTTGTTAATGTTGTCCCTTTTAAAGTGGACTCAGCACAGCTTACAGTAGTCAACATACAGTGTCACCTTACAGAGCAGAGAGTAACCTTTACTCCTTTCCATTTTGACACTAGGTTAAAAAAAAAAAAAAGGCGGAAAAACAAGATGGTAAGGTCTATCTTTCCCTAAGCAGTCCTATATTCTTGACTTCCTGAAATTATTGTCAACTGAAAAATCACAGCTCTGTGTATATGTCTATGCTACTGTTAAACCATGTCATTTCCATGTAGTTTTAAGATACAGTGCTGAACTTTGCCTTTATCTCTATTAAATTTCATCTGCTTGGATAGTCCAGACTGATAAAATCTTTTTGTATCCTGAAGTTTTTTCCAGCCTTGACTCACTTTTCTCAGCGTGAGGTCTTTTTTTTTTTTTTTTTTAAGATTTTATTTATTTATTTGACAGAGAGAGATCACAAGTAGGCAGAGAGGCAGGCAAAGAGAGTGAGAAGGAAGCAGGCTCCCTGCTGAGCAGAGAGCCCGATGTGGGACTCGATCCCAGGACCCTGAGATCATGACCTGAGCCGAAGGCAGCGGGTTAACCCACTGAGCCACCCAGGCGCCCTCAGTGTGAGGTCTTTATCTCTGAAGTTGACCTGTAAAATATAGAAGCACTATGGCTTAGAAAGTAATTGATGAGCACCCTGTTATTAATGGATTCAGTGGAAAATTAAGGGGGGGCCCTTCAAAGAAAGCATTATGCTTAAAATCTTGGAGGTGAAACAAAAGGAGGTCTTGGGAAGAGCCTTGCTGCCCTAAGTGGACATGTGAGTAATATTTTACCCCACAGTAAAATAGGTATGTTTGTGCATTTTGTGTGCCAGTTGGTTGTAAATCAGTGGGGTCCAAGAATCTAAAAGGGTCTTTGAAGTCATTTAGTTCAGTCCTTTAATTTATGAATTAAAAAAGGATAAGGAGTATATGAGTCCAGAAGGACAAGAAATTGTGAAGTTAGGGGGACCCAATGAATCAGGCGGTAATGAGAGAGGGGCAGCATAACTGTGGAGTCTCAATTTGAATTCACCCATGAAGGTTGCAGTTGGATGCCTGAGTCATAAAGCTGATTTATGTATGACTTCGCACACTTTTACTTCAGTTCTCTGTCTCATTCATAGTGTAAAATAAAAATCATGTTTTCTCGAGACACGAAAACCTTGGAGAAATTAGTTTATACTCCAGGCACTTGCATGTCAAGGTGACTGCTCCAGGAAGCCACTTTAGCAAAATCCAGCTGAAGACCTTATTTATTTATTTATTTATTTAAAAAAGATTTTTGTTATTTATTTGCGAGAGAGAGAGAGAGAGAGCACAGGTAGGCAGAGAGAGAGGGGGAAGCAGGCTCCCCACTGAGCAGAGAGCCCGATGTGGGGCTCGATCCCAGGGATCTGAGATCATGACCTGAGCTGAAGGCAGAGGCTTAACCCACTGAGCCACCCAGGCACCCCTGAAGACCTTATTTTTGAAAACTTGTTTTTCTTCCCCCTCTCTTCAGTATAGTGGAATCTGTATTTTTCCACTTTGCATTATATTGTGAACATTTTGCAATTTTATATAAAATGATTGAAAAGCTTATTGACAGCTTGATAATCATTTTAATGACATGGATTTGATCATACTTAATACTTAACCATGCTTCTAATTTTGAACATTTAATTTAAACTTTTCTTTTTCTGTATGCTATTAAAAAGAAAGCTGTGTTCACATGGAATATATTCCTAGAAAGTGAAATTGCTGAACACTTTAAAGACTTCTGTTACAAGTGGCAAATAACTTTTCTGTTTACCTTCCTACTAATACAAGCAAGAGTTCCTGCCACAGTGTGTAGCTGCCAGTGTAGTGCAGGGATATACAGTACTGTTAAGTGGTATACTTTGTAATGTAGTGTGAATATTCTTGAAGTTAAATCCTTTGTCTCATTTATGATTCTTATCTAGTAATAATTTCTGGAAGCGGAATTGTGGGGTTAGAGTGGAGGCACAGTTTCAGGGCACTTATCACTTCCTGCCAAATTGTGTTCTGGAAGGACTGCCAGTTTTCACTCCCAGCAGCAGAGTGTAGGGATGTTATCCTTGATCCTGGTTAGCACCATATATTCTAATTTTACAACTCTTTGTTTATTTGTATGTGGAAAATGTCATTGTATCTTGTTTATCTGAACATTTCTATGATTGCCAGGATAATTAATCATTTAAAACTATTTATTATTTGGGCCCCTTCTTTTTGTATGTCGGAACACCTCAGAGACATTGCAGGTTTGGCTCCAGATCAGTGCAATAAAATGAATACCACAATAAAGCAAGTCAGATGAAATTTTTTTTGTTTTCCTGTGCATATAAAGGTTATATTTACACTGCAGCATAGTCTATTAAAATAGTGTATGATGGCATTATGTCTAAAAAATGTACATGCCTTAATTAAAAAATACTTTATTGTTAAAATATGCTATTATCTGAGTTTTCAGCAAGTCAGTCTTTTTGCTAGTGAAGGGTCTTGCCTCAGTGCTGACAGCTGCTGATGGATCAGGGTGGTGGTCCTGAAGGCTGGGGTAGTTGTGGCAGTTTCTTAAAATAAGACAGCAGTGAAGTTTGCCACATCAGTTGACTCTTCTTTCACAAACAATTTCTCTATAACATGTGATGCTGTCTGTTTGCATTTTATGCACGGTAGAACTTCTTTAACTGGAGTCAGTCCTCTCAGACCCTGCTACTATGTTATCATCTAAGTTTCTGTAATATTCTGACCCATTTGTTGTCATTTCTACAGTCTTCACAGGATCTTCATCAGGAGTAGTTTCTATCTCAAGAAACTACTTTCTTTGTTCATCTGTAAGGAGCAATTCCTCATCCATTGACGTTTCATCACAAGATTGCTGCAGTTCACTCCCATCTTCAGGCCCCACATCTAATTCTAGTTCTCTGTTTCTACCACATCTGCAGTTATTTCCAGCACTGAAGTCTTGAAACCCACCCCTCTCCCCAGAGTCCTCCATGAAGATTGCAATTAGATTCTTCCAGACTTGCTCTTGGTGATATTTTGACCTCTGCCCATGAATCACAAGTGTTCTTCATGGCACCTGGAATGGTGAATCCTTTCCTGAAGGTTTTCAATTTACTTTGCCCGGAATCTGTCAGAGAAATCACTATCTCTGGTAGCTATAGCCTCACGAAGTGTACTATTTAAGAATAATATGGCTTGAGAATTGAAATGACTTCCTGATCTGTGGGCTGCAGAATGGATGTTGTGTTAGCAGACATGAAAACGACATGAATCTTACCGTCTCCATCAGGGCTCTTGGTCATGAGTGACCAGGAACGTGGTCAATGAGCAGTAATATTTTGAAAGGAGTCTTTTGTTCAGAGCAGTAGGTCTCAACAGTGTGCTTAGAATATTCAGTAAACTGTGTTGGAGAAAGATGTGCTGTCATCCAGGCCTTTTTTCCAGTTATAGAGCACAGGCGGGGTAAATCTAGCACAATTCTTAAGGGCCCTAGGATTTTCACAGTGATGATTGAGCATTGGCTTCAGCCTAGCCGCATTGGTTTCTAACAAGAGAGTCTGTCCTTTGAAGCTTTGAAGGCAGGCATTGACTTCTCTAGTTATGGAAGTCCTAGGTGACATATTTCAATAGGCCGCTATTTCATCTACGTTAATAATTTATTGTTTAGCTTAGCCATCTTCATTAATTATGTGAGCTAGATCTTCTGGATAACTTGCTGCAGCTTCTATAGCAGCACTCGCTATTTTACCTTGCACTTTGATGTTATAGGGATGACTTATTTCTCTAAACCTCCTGAACCAGCCTCTGCTAGTTTCAGACTTTTCTTCTGAGGCTCCCTTGCCTCTCTCACCCTTCACAAAATTGTAGACGGTTAGGGCCTTGTTCGGGATTAGGCTTTGGTTGAAGACTGTTAGGGCCTTGCTCTGGATTAGGCTTTGGTTTAACAGAGTGTTACATGGCTGGTTTGATCTTCCATCCACACCACTTGCTCCATCTCTATCAGCAATAAGGCTATTTTGCTTTCTTACCATTTGTGTGAAGATTTTTAAGTTCCTTTAAGAATTCTTCCTTTGCATTTACAACTTGGTCGTTTGGCACAGGGGACCTTGCTTTTGGCCTGTCTCGACTTTCAGCATGCCTTCCTTGGCTTTCAGTATGCCTTCCTTACTAAGCTAATCATTCCTGGGTTTTGATTTAAAGTGAAAGATGTGTGACTCTCCCTATCACTTGAACACTTATGGGCCACCATAGGGTTATTAACTGGTGTATTTTCAGTATTGTATCTCGGAATAGGGAGGCCTGAGGAGAGAGAAAGACAAGGGAACAGCATAGGTGGAGGAGTCAGAACACACACACAACATTTGTCTATTAATTTTGCCGTTCTGGCTGGGCACAGTTTGGTGGTGCCCCAGAGTAATTACAGTAGTAACATCAACTGATCACAGATCACCTTTACAATTAAAATAATGATGAAAATGTTTGAAGTAATTTTGAGAATTACCAAATGTGACACAGACACATGAAGTGAGTAAATGTTGGAAAAATGGCAGATAGACTTGTTCGACTCAGGTTGCAACAAACCTTCCCCTTGTAAAAACATAGTACATGTGAAGTGCAGTTACATGAAGCAAAATAAAATGAAGTATGTGTGTAATTTCCTGTTTATTTCCTTTGACCACTGTTGTATTGCTTTTACTTCTCTTAAAGTGAAGTCATGTTGCAGATGCTTCTCCCAGTCTTTTTATTGAATCTAAACCTTTTAAAATACATAGAAGCCTTTGATTTGTATGTAGTCACATCTGTTGAACTTCTACATATTGTTTTTCTTTGATTTCTTATAGAAGTGGCTGTACTTACTTTGAGATGATACTACATGTTTTCTTTTTGTTCTTTTTATGGTTTCACTTACTACAATTATCTCTAGAATCCATCGGGATTTATTTTTGGATTTGGTTTGTCATGTAGGAATCTGACTTTATTTTTTCCAAAAAGCTGATTGTCACGTTATTTATTGAAAAATCTAGTGTGGTTTACTTTAAAGTGACTGCAGCAAGATAATATTTTTCTTTATATAAAACTTACATGCTTATTTTTAAATGAATGAAGGCAAAATGAGTGTTGAGTAAACATGTAAGTAGTAAATAGGCTATAGGTCAGATAGACCTGGATTTGAACCTGGGCTCCTCAACCTGCTTTCTGTATGGCCCTGAAGAAGTTACCTAACCTCAATGATTCCCACTTCTTTATCTATAAAAGATAAATAACAGTCCCCAACTCCAGATGGTTGATGTGAGGATGAAATGAGATAATATGTGTAAAGTATGTCATATAGAGTATGCTGTAAATATAAATAAATATAATTTATAACAAATGAAAGTCTCCCCTACTGTCTATGTCTTCCAAAGGTGTATGATGTAGTCTGTAGAATTCTTAAATGAATAAGGTATGGTGTTTTTTGTCTTCCTTAGTGATCTATAATTACATTGATTCAGATGTCATTGAACAGTATGGAGGTTGTCATTGGTTCTTTGTTAGTCCAGTGGTTTTGAGTTAGAGTTGAGTACCCTGTGTTAAAATCACTTGGGAGTTCTGTCAAAGTATAGGAGCCTGGGCTTTGAAGTTCTGATTCAGTTAATGTAGGCTGACCTGGGTCTGTCATTTGAAAGAAATTCTTGAGTGAGTCATGAATATGGTTGGTAACCTTAGTTAAAACCTGACTGGTGAGACAATATGATTTTGTTTTGTGGGATGTTATCAAACTGGTGGAAAGGGAAATAGATAATAGGAAATGGGATAATTTTCAAATTGAAGACTTACGAAGGTATTGAGACTTCAGGTTTCAGGGTTATCACAGACTAAACAGGTGACCTGGGTTAATCAAGAACCTTTGTTTACTTGTTAATACCTTGATTTGTCTGTGAGTGGTATTTGTGGAACATCTTTGGCCTTAGAAATCTGCTCTTGAGCCCCAGGAATACCTCTTTCTAAAAGCTCTGTAATAAGGGTGGCTTACCGGTGATGTTCTCTGGATCTTTATCTTGACTCTCAACTCAGTAGAACGGAGTACAATCAGTTTTTCTTACCTCATTTTGGTTTTTAATTGGTGACAACTTTGTTTCCCTTCTTTTATATCCAAATTGAGTTTGTCCAGTAAATAAGCTATTGTGGTTGTTGTATTGTGAAAAACACACATCCCAAAAACCTGCTAGAACTGATAATGCATTCAGTAAAGTCGCAGGATACAAGATCAATGTACAGAAATGTGTTTCATTTTACACCAGTAATGAAGTAGTGCAAAGAGAAATTAAGGAATCAGTTCCATATATAGTTGTATCAAAACCAGTAAGATTCCCAGGAATAAACCTAACCAAAGAGGTGAAAGACCTACACTTGGGAAACTATAAAACACTGATAAAAGAAATTGAAGATGACACAAAGAAATGGGAAAATATTCCATGCTTATGGATTAGAAAAACAAATATTGTTAAATGTCTATTCTACCCAAAGCAATCTGCACGTTTAATGCAATCCCTATCAAAATACCATCAGCATTTTTCAGCTAGAACAAATAATCCGAAAATTTGAATGGAACCACAAAAGACCTTGAATAGCCAAAGCAACCTTGAAAAAGAAAAGCAAAGCTGGAGGCATCACAATTCTGGACTTCAATATATATTACAAAGCTGTAGTGAAGAAAACACTATGGTACTGGCACAAACTAGACACAGATCAATGGAACAGAATAGAATAGAAATAGAGCAGAATAGAAAACTCAGAAATGAACCCACAACTATGTGGTGAATTAATTTTCAACAGAGCAGAAAAGAATATTCAGTGGGAAAAAAATAGTCTCTTTGAACAAATGGTGTTGGGGAAACTGGACAGCTACATGCAAAAGAGTGAAACTGGACCACTGGCTTACACCAAACACAAAAAAGCCTCGAAGTGGATTAAAGACCTAAATGTGAGATCTGAAATCATAAAAAATCCTAGAGGAGAACATAGGCTGTAACCTCTTTGACAGCTGTAGCAACATTTTTCTAGATTTGTCTCCTGAGGCAAGGGAAACAAAAGCAAAAATAAGCTATTGAGACTACATCAAGATAAAAAGCTTCTGCACAGCAAAAGAAACAGTCAACAAAACTAACAGGCAGATTGTGGAGTCAAGATGGCAGAGAAGTAGCAGCTGAGACGACATCAGGTAGCAGGAGATCAGCTAGAGAGCTTATCAAACCATTGCGAACACCTACAAATCCAACGGGAGATCAAAGAGAGGAAGAACAGCAATTCTGGAAACAGAAAATTGGCCACTTTCTGGAAGGTAGGACTGGCGGAGAAGTGAATCAAAAGCGACGGGAGGATAGACCGTGGGGGAGGGGCCAGCTCCTGGCAAGCGGCGGAGCAACGGAGCACTAAATCGGGACTTTTAAAAGTCTGCTCCACTGAGGGACATTGCTCCAGAGGCTAAACCGGGGTGAAGCCCACATGGGGTCAGCGTGGCCCCAG
The DNA here is from genome assembly GCA_004024625.1 of Mellivora capensis. NCBI lineage: Eukaryota > Metazoa > Chordata > Mammalia > Carnivora > Mustelidae > Mellivora > Mellivora capensis. Next base: position 728 of record PISX010024885.1, on the reverse strand, counting down.
GTCCCGCAGGGTCACAGAAGGATCGGGGGTGTCTGAGTGTCGCAGAGCTAGCAGGTATCGGAGCGGGAAGCCGGCTACAGAGACAGAGCCGAGGAGTGAGCTCTCAGCTCAGGGTTCCCTTGAACCGGTCGCAGGCTGGGTGAGCTCGGAGCGTGGCCAGAGGCGAGGGAGATGGGAGTTGTCGGGGCTTTTCTCAGAGGAGTGGAGCCCCGAATCTCAGCTCTTCCGGGCCGGAGACTGGGAGGCCGCCATTTTCTTTCCCGTCCTCCGGACTCTACGGAGGACGTAGAGTCCTCCGGACTCTACGGAAAGTGCTCAGGGAACAAAAGCTCCCGAAAGCGAAACTGAGCGGATTACTTAGCTGGGCCCCTGGTAAGGGCGGTGCAGCTCTGCCTCGGGCAAAGACACTTGAGAATCACTACAACAGGCCCCTCCCCCAGAAGATCAAAAGAAATCCAGCCAAGACCAAGTTCACTTAACAAGGAGAGCAGCGGAACTCCAGAGGAGGAGAAAGCAAGGCGCGGAATTGATGGCTTTCTCCCCATGATTCTTTAGTCTTGCAGTTAATTCAATTTTTTCTTTAAAGGGCATTTTCCTAGGGTCTCTGCCACCCTTTTAGTATTTTATTTGCTCCTTCATATAATCTTATCTGGAAAAAATGACAAGGCGGAAAAACTCACCACAAAAAAAAGAACAAGAGACAGTACCAAAGGCTAGGGACCTAATCA